>JAQIUQ010006633.1:0-37500 GCA_030378365.1 Hybognathus amarus
ATATATGGCAAAATGTACAGAAAGTCAGAACATTACTGAAAAAAAAGAAATAAAATAAAAAGGTTTAATTTTGTGCTAATGATGCCACTGTGCTATAAAAAATAAAAAATAAACAAATTAGTCGGTAAAATAGCTGATTAGTTGGTATTATTCTAATATGCAAGAATAAAAAAAGTGTATTAACTATTCTTGCCAATGACTGAATGGTTGTAAATTTTCCCACTTAAAAAAAAAAAAAAAAAAAAAACCACGAATCAGTTGGTATTGTTATCTATTATGCAAGATTAATATAGTTTATTTGACATTGTGCCAATGACTGAATGGCTGTAAATTATTGGCCATATTGAACATAAAACAAACTAATAATAAAATAAAATAATAAACTTAAAGTAAAGTAAAAAAATAAATAAATAAAACTAATCTAATAATATGCTAATAGGCAAGAAGTATATATGGCAAAATGTATGAACAGGCAGACATTACTGAAAAATAAAGTTGAAAAAAAAAACAGGGCTGAAAATAAAAAGGTTTAATTTGTGCTAATGACCAAATGGTTATACTACTGTGCTAAAAAAATAATAATAATAAATTTAAAAAAAAGTTGGTAAAATAGCTGATTAGTTGGTATTATTCTATTAAGCAAGTATTAAAAAAAGGGTATTAACTATTATTGTGTCAACTGACTCAATAGTTGCAAATTATTCCACTCTTTAAAGAAAATAAATAAAATACTAATCAGTTGGTATTGTTCTATTATGCAAGATTAAAATAGTTTATTTAGTTGTATTGTGAACAGTGACTAAATGGTTGTAAATTATCTGCCATATTGAAGATAAAACAAAATAATAATAAAATAAGATAAATAATAAAGTCAAAGTGAAGTAAAAAAACAAAACAATAAAACTAATATAATAATATACTAATAAGCAAGAGTATATATGGCAAAATGTACAGACAGTCAGACATTACTGAAAATTTTTTTTTTTGAAAGAAACAGGGCTGAAATAAAAAGGTTTTAATTTGTGCTAATGACCGAAATGGTTATACTACTGTGCAAATAATAATAATAATAATAATAATAATAATAAATGAAAAAAGTTGGTAAAATAGTACTAATTAGTTGGTATTATTATATTATGCAAGAATAAAAAAAGTGTATTAACTATTATTGTGCCAATGACTGAATAGTTGTAAATTATCCCACTCTTTAAGAAAAAAATACTGAATCAGTTGGTATTGTTCTGATTGTGCAAGATTAAAATAGTTTATTCAGTTGCAAAATTGAAGATAAAACAATATTGCCATATTGAAGATAAAACAAAATAATAATAAAATAAGATAAAATAATAAAGTCAAAGTAAAGTAAACAATAAAACTGAATATAATAAATTACTAGGTAAAGAATAAAAATACAAGAAACAAGAATCGGAAATGAAACACAAAGTGATGCATTCAATTATTAATAGATTTGTACTAAAATGTTCACGATGTAGAAAATGCATACTATACGACTTATAAAATCATAAACATCATGATGTTATGTGAATATAGTATGACAATAAGGCCTCAGCTAATTCAAAACCATGCCTGACTGCCTTGCAAGCTGAATGCGAGTGGTGCTATGTGAAAAGCTGAAAGAAAGATGAAATCTTGCACACGAGAGATATGGACATTTTGAAAGGGATTGGAAAGATGCTATTCATTTCAAAAGTGTTTTTTCATTGCCAGAGGCAAATCAACTAAATGGATGTCAGTCATTCCATTTGACATGCGCAGAAGCCTTTCACCAAACCTTGCATTGTATTTCTTCTCTTCATTCATCTGCTGTTGGCAATATGATGAGAACATGGAGCATGACATGCAACCCTCTAATGTACGCAATTCATATAAGCACAAGGGGTTTCATATCTAAACTGATTGGTCTGTTCTGGAAATGGGGTGAATCGTTCTGGAAGCAATGGGGCAAATCTATCCTGTGCGTTGTATGCTCCAATAGACCACTTTGAGAATTAAATGTCATATTTAATGCGTCCATTACAACATTGAAATATTTAGCCAGCATACTTAATGTCGCTCATGTAGAGCATCTAAGCACCGTGTGAAGACACTTCCAGTGCATTTGTTGGGCCACCTGGGATGAAACGGCTTCTTTCTAATTGCTATCTATTTAATAACATGGTTTATGATGTAGTAAAATATAGAGAGAACCCCATTGTTCTCAAGTCACCTTTCTTCAAATGTCTTTCTGCCAATAGTTTTCAATTTGGTTTTGCTTCAGTAATCGATAGACTTTCACAATGAGACCACAAGTGTTGACCCAACAGAGTAACAAAATAGTTTATCATACAATAAACACAATGGAAGTCATTTTCAAGACAGTAATGAATGTCATTACTGTTACACAGTAACTCCTGAAATCATCATATGACTGAAATGAAAGCTAAACCAATATTTCCCAACATTGTGACTTAAATGACTGCGAATCAAATTTGGAAAATGTTAAACTCACACTAGACTCTTTGGCAACTGGATATTTTTCAATTAAAGGGATAGATTCTGTCATTAATTACTCACCCGCATGTCTCCTCAGAAAATTTGGACTAAACCACTCAATTCATATGGATTAGTTTTACATGCTCTTTATGAACTTTTTGAAGCGTCAAAATGGTAGTTTGCAGAGTCAACGGAGGGACAGAAAGCTGTCAGATTTCATCAAAAAGATCTTCATTTGTGACCCGGAGATGAACATGAGGGCGAGTAATTAATGACAGAATTAGAACTAACCCTTTAAAGGGACGTGTACTTTTTATTTTATTATTTAAAATCAATATTTTTATTCATAAATATGTCCTCAATGGTGTACAAATACCTCTGCCACTGATCTTATCCTCATAAGCGAAGAATTTATTATCTTTATATACATGGGACGAGTAAGTCCATCGGAGGTTTCCATTTTGTTCCCGCCATCTTGAAAAACTACAATAGCAGAGAGGGACAAAAATGTACTAGGAGAAATGTGTTTCCACAACGCGTTTCCGTCTAGAGCCAGCGTGACATAACTCCCCCTGAAGGAAAACTCTACGAAATGCTATTAGAAGACATCCTGTCATAGCTTTTTGGCACATAATGGCTACCGTAGAATGCGAGACGCTGGAAAGCGCAAATCGTTTGAATGCAAAATACATTTTCACCGCTAGATGGGAGAAACACCTACACAATGTCCCTTTAAGACAACCGAATCTTCATTGATGCTTTCTGAGAATTGTTTAGTTTCACCTACAAACTGTGATATTGATACAGGAAATACTTATGGAAAAATGTACAGTCAGTCAATACTGAAAAATAAACCCAATAACTAATAAATCTGTGGCACTGACATACACAATACAGCTAAATCTAAAACCGTAGGATGACTTGTATCGTTATATTATCATAATTACCCAGCTCTAAAACGTG
The DNA here is from genome assembly GCA_030378365.1 of Hybognathus amarus. Taxonomy (NCBI): domain Eukaryota; kingdom Metazoa; phylum Chordata; class Actinopteri; order Cypriniformes; family Leuciscidae; genus Hybognathus; species Hybognathus amarus. The sequence continues at coordinate 3,457 of JAQIUQ010006633.1, forward strand.
CTCTATGGTAAAGCACTAGGATGATAGGACGATAACAATAATGAAAGGCCTATATTTTAAAAAACTGTTCTGAATATAAAAGAATTGCAGAGTCCACATCACAACTACGATAATAACTAACAATAACAGGTAGAGTCAGAATTTGGCGTAAAACAGAATGAGAACATGGATCCCATCATGCCTTGTTACCACTGTGCAGGCTGGTGGTGGTGGTGAATGGTGTGGAGATGTTTCTTGGCACACTCGAGGCCCCTTAGTGCCGAATGGGCATCGTTCAAATGCCACTGGCTACCTGAGCATTGTTTCTGACCATGTCCATCCCTTTATGGCCACCATGTACCATCCTCTGATGGCTACTTCCAGCAGGAGTAATGCACCATGTCACAAAGCTTCGAATCATTTCAAATTGGTTTCTTGAACATGACAATGAGTTCACTGTGCTATCCAATCAATATGGTGCCAACATTTCTAAAGAAAGCTTTCGAGCACCTTGTTGAATCAATGCCATGTAGAATTAAGGCAGTTCTGAAGGTCGAAGGGGGTCGAACACAGTTATTAGTAAGGGATTCCTAATAATCCTTTAGGTGAGTGTATATTATATATAAATCAGTGATTTCTTTGTAAAGCTGCTTTGAAAATAGGTATCATGGAAAGTACTGTACAAATAAATGTGATCTAAAGTAAATAGAAGATTCTGAAGTAATCAACATTGAAATGTACTGATATTAAGAAGCAAAAATAATGTTTACAATTACTGAAATTTGTCAAAAAAGAACGTCCAGAAAAAAGAAAAAAAAATTGTATAGTGTCTCATCTTGGCTTTATACAAACAGTACAAAAGGGGAAACAAAATAAAAGGTTGCAAAGCATCCAGTGAAAGCTCACAGCGCATGAATTATGTGGAGTGGTGGATGGTGAGAAGGACTTAGATTGAGATGTCCACTTCCAGCTCACTGGTTTGATATTTCCATCACGGACAGCGAAGGAGACCCTGACAGTCGGGCTGTTGGAAGCCAGCTGTTTTCAGTGCTTTGAGGATTCCGGAATGATGCAGCCGAAGTTGAAGGATTGTTAGGAGATTATTAAGCAAAGTGACATGCAGAAAACGTGAATCCAGTGATGGAACGGTTTAAGAGTTTCACATGCAGTAGATCTTTGGCACCCAGTCAGCCATGAGCCCTTCAGCATCAATGCTGCTGTACATTCATCCGAGTTAATCAAGTAACATTAACTGAATCCAAAGAAGAATATGAATGTTGCAGTATGAAACATTTGAAAAATACCTGCCTCACTGAGATCCAGCCATATCTGGTAAGCTACTGACTTAGGCTCTGTTTACACCTGGTATTAAGATGCGTTTTGGTCGATTCGGATTAAGTGGTACTGAACACTAAATACAGGTGTAAATAGGGTCTAAAATGTTTTGAGCTTGTCGACTTTCAATCACTTCCAATGTAGACGAAAACGCATTTGAGTGGACTGCTTTCAGTGTAAACGTCCATGTGTCCAATAGCCACAAAATACTATCTACTCTCCTCTCTGCTGACTCAATGTGTGAACATTATGCGAAGACGGCGATTTAAACTGTCGGTTGGAGAACTCAAGTTTGGTTTGAAGATGAAAAAACGTACCAAGCACAATGTTCTCTCACCATTCCTGATTTTGAACACACACTCACAGCGTTTCGGCGTGATCTTGCATGATCTGTCAAGACAGAAATTAAAGCTGATGCTGTATGTTTTTCTGTGTCATGTACGATTGTGTAAATGCAAATAGTGCACGCTTATTTTGTCCATTAGGTCAAAAGATCTGAAAAAAACAACAAAAAAAAACATTAATTTACCCACCCATAGACCCTTTGCTTGAAGACATCAGGACAATCGTCGCGCATTTAAAGGTGGCCATCTTGCATATTAAATCTAATCATATTCCATATTCCATAACAGATGGGGGCATATATACCTCCAGCTGCGGCCGCGGCACACTCTCACGTCTTCAAACAACACAAACGAGCGCTGTTTTGCTCTGTCTTTCTCGCACATATTATTCAAATAATTTGACACGATAGTAAAAGGTTGGAAGACCGCAGTTTCACGTGGAGCATTTGGAGATTTTTAGAGAACTCAATGAACCACATCTCAACACTAAATGATGAAGACCGTCTCATGACGCCTGTCTCAAAACAAGCTGGTGCATTTCAAATATGGGAAAATAAAAGCCTGGCCAATTATGGTATTCGTTTTGTTCATATTACACTTTTATTGTTAGTTTGTATTAATTTGACAGACAGCATTGGCTGATGTTGATCAAGCTAGCGCCATTCAGAGCTGCCAACTCACACGAATTTACTGTGAGACACACGCAAATGACACTTAGCAAGCAGGTTAGTTAAGCTCTCAGATTCTGTCAATTTTATTACGCAATTCAAACAATAAATACCGTTTTGGCGCTTGTACATGTAACACCACGGATCCCTTGCGCACGTGAACCGATCATCTCTAGAAAAAGATACAGTAAGCTACAACTTACCAAAATGTATTCCTCATGTATAATGTCGACCAATCATTTTTTTAACTCTTCCTTGAACTAAAATGTAGTAGTGGCCTGTATTTCCACACGACTGACATTAGGTCAGGTTCAAGTCACACAGACACACACACAAGCCGCGCGACTTACTCGTGTACTACTGCAATTTGGCTGGTGATAATGTTGCGCGCCCGCTCACTGGGAATGCCATTAAAACCTTTCATTTATTCAGATAATTTTAGGATAGGATCTGCCAAATTCAAAGCTGTGTAACGAAATATATTGATATTGGGCTATAACATTTTTGTTCTTGTTTATTACTTTTTAATTTAATTTATTATTATTACTTTTTTTGTAAACTAAACAATTTAATAAAGACTGCTCATGTGTTTCAGCAAGCCACTTAGATTTTTGATTGCAAGTATTGTATGTTTACTTTCATTTAACACATCAACTTCCTATTAATTAGCATTATTTAAAAACACACTCAAATAATTTGACAGTGATGTGATAATTGAGCACATATGATTGACATGAAGTAAACAGGTTATTATTGACCGTGAAGCGAGTGGTTGGGAAAGAGTATGTGGACAGAAATCTCTAAGGTGTGTGAAACAAAACAAATCAGTTGTGTTGAGATTTGAATACTGTGTGCTTGAAATCTGTGAAACATTTTATTACTAAAAAAAAAAAACTATGCACTAAACCTTAGTGTCGTTACTATGACAACCAATGTGGACGTGCCAAGTGAACGCAGGATGAACATATAAAACAATGATAATTAATGTACACCACAGTTCAAAAGTTTTGGGGGTTAGTAAGATTTTTCTTTAATACTTTCAATACTTCAGCCTCAGTGAGCAAAATAGACTTACCAACCCCAAACTGTTAAACGCTCAGTGTACGAACTGTAGTTTTGAGTTCTTAAATACCTTTGTTAAAATAAATGTATTTTTTATATTGATCAGTTACATCACCAACAAATCTTTCTCCTTACTCAAAAACACACAAAATAAAACTTAATTTCCACATTTACTCTACCAAACAGTCCCATGCAAAGCATGCTGTCAAACTAGAAATTCACTGTCCAGTTTAAGATGTCAACAAAAAATGGATTAAGTTAAGTCCCGTATTAAAAAAATGTATGTGAACTGGCCTGGGGCTATTTGCATAAACAGCCACTAAATTAAGACTGCGTCTCAAAAAGTGTCTGACTTATAAAGTTAAGACCAGTCTTGAAGAAAACACACAGATGACTAACTTGTGACACTGAGTCTTTAGCAGTTTATGCAACTGGCCTGGTTGTTGCGACTAAATGTTTAAGAATTGTCACATTAACATTAAACACTAACAAGTCACTTCATCTTTCTAAAAAAATAAAAAAATAAAAAAAACACTATAATAATTAATTTCAACATCTTCTCTCTTGATCCAGTTCCGTGCAAAGCATGCTGGGAATTAGAAATCCCCAGCCCATTTCAGTTAATGCAACTAAAATGATTAATGTATTCCCAAAACAAATGGACTTAATAAACTTCAATTGCATAAATGTAAGTAGATTGAACACAAACAAATTTAGTTTTAACAGAATGTCCAACAATAAATATGCATTTACAAAGTACCAAGTTAATACAACAAGGGTTTGAGGGTTAAATCAATCACTAGATTTGACAAACCATCATGCCATTATGAAATTAATGTCCATGCTAGTGTAGTATATTACATCTCACACAATCCGCCCCTAAATTCCACAAAAGCAATATGATCACTTTAAACTCTCAGTCAAACTGCTCTTCTTGTCTAAGTGGGAGATGTTTGACTATAATCTGCTTAAGTATGGACCAAAATAACTTGATGACTAGTCAAAGTTCTGGCTATGCAAAACGAATTATTCATTATTGCAACAAGTAAGTTGGGGAAACATATATATGGAAGTAGCCAAAACAAATCTATATCACTTTTACACAACCAATATGATTTATGCACGCATTGCAGCCTATGACAAATAATTCACATGAAGAAGGTTGAATCCTTAGCTTAACTATATGCTTTGGTGTAAAATTTTTGAAATAAAGCCCTGAAAACTAAAATAACTGCTACGTATAAGAGCTGTCCGCTTGACCTGCCTTCAAGTGCAACTGAGAAGTTCCTATTTCCGAGTTGGGAATTCATAATTACGACAAGTATCAAGTTGGATATAACACAGGTCAAACAAAGCTCAAAGACGACCTGTAAAACAAAAACAACCTGGAGATATCGATTTCACTCCTGGACATTCTGCTCCACTTCCGGGTCGACTTGCAAAGAAGCCGATGTGACTTACCTCAGATCCAGCCGTTACACAGACCGTTTCGTTCCACTGCGGGTTCAGCAGGTCAACCTGGTTGAGCAGAAAATGAAATGTAGGCTACTCATTTACCACTTAAGAAACACATTTAAAAAAATAAAAATAGGCTACTTCATGCATCTGATTCCATATTTAAAGGCATTTTTAGATTAAAGATGTCTGTTTAAAGAAGTTTTTTGTGATCAAAACACTACAGTATAAATAACCATTTTGTAGCACTCATGTAAAAATGTATGTGTGCCGTGGGTATTGCATGTTTGGTATTTGATGTGTTTGAGTCTCAAAGATTGAAAGCTAGGGTCCTAAAAACTTCAAGACAGCTCTTTGAAAGCAGTAAATATGTCCTTATGCTAAACATGCAAAAAGTTCTTGTTGTGGCTGGCCTACAAAATAATATGTTTATATAATATGCTGTCATCTATAGCTTTGGATGAATTCCATACACCCAAATAGTTGTGATCACAATTGCTTTTTTCCAGATTCTGGTGAAACATTTGATCTCTTTTGAACTGGTCTGCTTTTAAAAACAAATATATGGAAGCTTGTTTCCGCCACTGAATAAAAAAATAAAGATAAATAATTGTGACTTTTTATCTCACAATTTTGACTTTTCTTTACTTTTTGATTCTCATTTCTCAGAATTGCGTGATATAAAGTCAGAATTGCGTGATATAAGTCGTTGAATTGTCGTGATATAAAGTCAGAATTGGAAGAGATGTAAAGTCAGAAATGCATTATATAAAGTCAATAATTGCGAGATATAAAGTCAGAATTGCGAGATATAAAGTCAGAATTCCATGATATAAAGTCGGCAATTGCGTGTTATAAAGTCAGAATTGCGAGATATAAAGTCAGAATTGCGTGATATAAAGTCAGAATTGCGAGATATAAAGTTAGTAAAATGCAAGATATAAATTTTAATTGGTGTGTTATAAAGTCAGAATTGCAAGATATAAAGTTAGAATTGCGTGTTATAAAGTACAGAATTGCAAGATATAAAGTTAGAATTGCGTGATATAAGTCTGTAATTGCGTGTTATAAAGTCACAATTGCAAGATATAAAGTCAGAATTGCCAGATATAATGTAAGAATTGCGTAGATAAAGTCAGAAATGCAAGATATAAAGTCAGAATTGGCGTGATATAAAGTTGGAATTGCGAGATATAAAGTCAGAATTGTGTGATATAAAGTCAGAATTACGTGATATAAAGTCAAATTGTGTGATATAAAGTAATAATTGCGTGATGTAAAGTCAGAATTACATGATATAAAGTCAAATTGTGTGATATAAAGTAAAATTGCGTGATGTAAAGTCAAGAATTGCGAGATATAAAGTCAATATTGCGATATATAAAGTCAGAATTGTTTGATAGTAAAAGTAAGTCAATTCTGAGAAAAAAAGACAGAAGTGCGACTTTTTATCTCACAATTCTGACTTTCTTTCTTAAAATTGCGAGTTTACATTGCAATTCTGACTTTATAACACATAATTGCGAGTTTATATGTCGAAATTCTGACATCTTTTCTCAGAATTTTGAGATATAAACTCGCAATTGCAACTTATCAGGCAATTCTAAGGGGAAAAAAATACTAACTTTTACCCCTCATAATAGTTTAAATCTTACAATTCTGACTTTATATCTCATAATTCTGACTTATATATCTCACAATTCTGACTTTATATCATGCATTTCTGACTTTATAACATACAATTCTGACATTATATCTTCACTGTAGCAATTCTGACTTTATATCTACTGTAGCAATTCTGACTTTATATTTTCGAATTCTGAGAAATAATGTCAGAATTGCGAGAAGTAAACTCACAATTGTAAGAAAAAGTCAGAATTGTGAGATAAAAAGTCGCAATTACCTTTTATATTTTTCATTCTATGGCGGTAAAACAAGCTTCCATACAAATATGCTGATGTTTGAGGAAGTATTTCTATACAACTGAATGTTATTTTTCAGAAATATGCCCCTATTCACATGTTTCTGTTCTGACATTTTAAACTTATTTATTTTCAAGCTCAATAAAACTGGATATTTTAGCTGAGCTAGACAAACCAACAAACACAACAACATATCACTGTGACAAAGTCCTAAGTTAACCCTGAATGGCAGTGTAGGCCCCTGTGTCTGTTCGGTTCATATTCTTTTTATAAATGTTTGTTTCTCAGTATTTGGTAACTTTTTTCTAGTCTGAGGTGCACATTAGACTGATAAAAAAACACCAAGAGATTTGTTTCTTTATTTTCTTTATTTTGGTATTTACATAAATCATTAGTTTTATCCTCGTTTGCAAAACTAACCTCCTGGGTTCATGTCTGCAGCATGGTTTCCGGGGGTGGGTGTTTAAGAGGGCTCTGCGGCCTTCCTGTTTCTCATTTTATGCCATCCCAAAGAATTCTGGGTAGTGTAGGCATAGTCCATTTTTCAATGGGAGCAGGGGGGTATTGTTTCATGTTTTATTGTGTTTATGTTCATAGTATGTAGAAATGTATTTGTTTATTGTATGTATTATGTTCCTTGTGTAATTAAGCTTGATGTATTTTGAATATTATTTTCATTTTCAGTGTAGTTAATGTATGTGAACATTATTTAAATTCCCTATTACTGCTCAAATGGTTGCCCCTTTTAGTATAAAGGAATGTATGTTTCAAGCAGTGTCTCCTGCTTTTGCTCTGGTCATGTCTTCACAATCACATTGCTAATACTTACAGGTGTGTGTTATTGAGTTCCTCCAAAATGGTGTCACTTCCTGCAGGATATTGTCACTAAAGAAATGGATTTGAATTTAAAGTGAAACTATACGACATTAACAGGATGGGAAGTGATGTTGACAGGCAAATGTATTACAATAAGGTTTATATCATTTAAATAAAATAAAAAATACCTGGAATATTTCTTAGGTTTTCTTTGTCAGAAGTGCATAGCCCCTGGGCACATGACTAAAACAGCATCTGAAACCACAACGGTAGAAAAATTATGTTAATAAATTACAGTATGTTCACTTAATTGTGATATGAGAAAACTAATATAATTTCTATCTTTGAAAATTGTGATAATAAATATATATTAAGAAAGAAATTAAAATTGTGATGAAGTTCATGCAGCAGAGATTTGGTATCTTTTGTATCCAATAAGTTCAAGCATTACAAAAATTAAATGTGAACTCAAATCCAGCATGTCAAAATAAAAGTTCTTAGCATATATTACTTATAGTTTGTTATATTTTTTTGTACTTTATTATACAGTGAGTTCATGTACTGATTCTAAAGTAGAAAACCTTTTACATTATATCCACAAATTTGAGTAGTTTTTACCAATAAAAATTAAGTTATTTCATTTTTTTGCAATGCAGGTAATCCCAGCATGCACTGGGGCATGACAAAATGACATCACAGTTTGCATTGTTACTTTTATTGATGTTATTGTCAAATTTGGTGGTTGCAACACACACAATTAATTTTCTAATCAAAATGATTCATTTTTGCCCAAAAAGCCATTGGTTCCAATTATGCTGTTCTGTCTTAAAGTTGAGACCACGTCTGACAATTGGACATTTTTTTAAATTATTTAAACGTTTATTTTTGTTATTGCTATTGCAATAAAATAGTAATTTAATACCTTTAATAAAAAATGAAAAAAACCTGAAAAAGGTGACATTTTTAAACTTTTTTACTTAACACCTTTCAGTTTGTAGAATAACTTCACAAACTAATTTTATTCAATATTATGTTGAAAAGATTTTACATAATGGTGCTTCTACATTTAAAATGAACAAAATGCATGCAAAACCAGCATGTTAAATATTAAGTATAACACTATAGTCATTTTTATAGAAATAACTGGTTGCACATGTTAATGTAAATCTTTTAAATGACCGATGTTTAAGCTTTAGAGAAAACAGACTAAGGTAACATATAGCTGTTGTTAGAATTCAAATCAAATACTGGGAAAAAATAGATAGTTTTATATTGTAGCCCTAACAAAACTTTTACTGGTGTACCATGCGTTTACTGTAAAGTCTACAAAACTTTATTTGCCAAAACGTCTCATAAAGATAAATGAAGGCCACATAAAAGGTATAAGCCCCTGTTTTTATTATATTCTGAACGTACACGTGGCTTTTCAGTGTGACTCAGGGTTGCAATGTAAGCTGTTTCCAACACGCACTTTATTTACCCTTTGAAAGCAATAGGCGAAATGTGGCGACCTTGTGCGCGTGAACTCAGAGAGCGAGAGGATTGCTAAACCACACGCTACAGATGTGCATTGCATCGGATTCTCTTTAATAACTGCTTTCGTCACCTTTTGCACTGAAGAAAGGGAGAGAAAACAATATCTATTTGGAGGAGGCTTGCATTTATCTTTGAACGAGACTTTGCAACCACACCACACATCAAGTCACTTTGAAAAGATGAAAAAAAGGGTTTAGGAAGAAATGTAACCTGCAGTGCTGCTCAGTCGTCTAAGAAGCATTAGCTGTATGGTTTGTTTACCCGCGTGTGCACTTATGAATCCCAAGGGTGCCGCAGCCTGTGTCTAACTCACCCTGAGGGCCTGCGAGTATTTTCACAACAAAATGAAATTTTATGGCATGCGAGATTAGCCGACACTAATGCAAGGTCAAAAATAATAGAATCAATAGGTAGGTCTGACCATGTTAACATTTACAGAAAATTACAGGCTGAAAAGCGCTGTCTAAAACAGAATGAAACGAGTCTCCGCTGAATTCATATTGATGCCTTTTCATTATTTCTCATAATTTGACTTTTTTGTGCACTGTGGCGGTCAGCGACTGAGGTTGATCACCCGTTGTGTGGGTATGTGCACCGGTGTGTGCGTGTGCCGGTGTGTGTGTGTGAAAGCAAGTGAGAAAACGACTGTAATGCGCTGTAGGGTCAATGTACCGCTGTCAGCTCTCAATGACTACTCACGACCAATCAGAATGTGTCATGTCATTTGATCAATGACACTAACACTGTTAAGAAGAATCATGTGACCTTGATCTGTGAGCTGTACTGATGCTTTTCAAACCTGTGGAGCACAATATAAAACCAACATTGAAGTCTTATAATAGGAAGATTCCCCAGTCCCTATGACCTGAAGAAAAAGATTTTTATACAACATTTTATATAAAAAACAATCAAAAACAAATACTTAAAATAGGGATACTCCCTAGAAAGTAAAGTTCTCTATTTCTTGAAATTGCAATAGTTAGCTACAGTAGATCAGACAGAAAGACGGAATCGGACGGACGGACGGACAAACAGACAGATAGATAGACAGATACAGACAGACAGACAGAAAATTAAACAGACAGACAGATAGACATAGATAGATTGATAGATAGACAGATAGATTGATAGACACAGACAGACAGACAGAAAAAATAAACGACGAAATGAGCGATAGGGCGGACAACTGAGCAATGACGGAACGGACAGACAGTACAGATGGATAGATGGACAGATGGACAGATGGACAGATGGACAGATGGACAGATGGACAGATGGACAGATGGACAGATGGACAGATGGACAGATGGACAGATGGACAGATGGACAAGATGGACAGATGGATAGATAGATAGATAGATAGATAGATAGATAGATAGATAGATAGATAGATAGATAGATAGATAGATAGATAGATAGATACAATAGATAGATAGATAGATAGATAGATAGATAGATAGATAGATAGATAGATAGATAGATAGATTTTTAAATTAAACAAATTCAAACAAAAAGATCTTGATCTCTGTGGGTTTTAAGGGATTTTTATCCATAAATTGGGTTTATGGATAAAGTAGTCATGGCAACAATAATCAGACACACCTGAATTAATCAAGTTTGGCCAATAATGGCAGACAGGAAACAAAGGAGCTGGCTTACGTTCAGGAAGTAGTGTAGCTGTGCATAAAGCCTATTTCATTAAAACAATAAGCTCTTGATTATTAAATTACCAGTGAAATAAATTCAATCATTCCCTCATTAATAACTTATTCCAAATGGCCTGCGTAATTATGCCTTTGGTCCCAAATATTAATTCTCTGTATTCTTAAGATATTTAAGAAACGAAATTGAACATTTCTAATAATCTGTGAGCAGAAATCAGTCACAGCGCCAGCGGAGAAGAGCATGTTTGTACATTCAGAAGAGCCAAAGCCAAACAACACCAGCTTGAACAACCCAGTGTTCCTTGATACTAGTTTTACAGCTCTCGAGTACAATGTCAATACGAGCTTGCGGCTCACGGGTGAGTGTTGCGGGCAAAGCGTCTGCTCAGATCCATTGTCACTCTCCCCTGAAATGAAAATAACAGTTATGAACGAGCTTCTGTCGACTGCCATTGTTCCATCAAGTGTTTTTATTGCTGTCATTATAGTTTAACATTGCACTGTTAATTCTGTTAATTAAAAAGCTGATTGCTTTTGCCAGTCTGTGATCTCCATTTGGTGAGTCCATATGGTAGAAGATTACTTGTTGTAAATTTCAATGAAGTCGTATCAGAGCTGGGATACATATAATCAAGCAGTACAAGTCCTGAAATTAAGCCTATAAAACCTCAATTATATATTCCTTTGCATTCATTTTGTATACCTCCATTTCATTTGAAAATATAACTGTTGTGCTAGAATGGCAATTAGAGAGGACGTGAAGCTTGATGATATTTCGTGTACCTGAGATGCTGAAAATGCACATTCATGTTAATGCATATAAAAATGGGCAATTTACCATATTTATGTCATATCCAGGTGTGCGGTATAAGTTAACGAGGTAAATACACAAGACTTGTCAAATGAGAATGTCTAATAGCATTCTGTAATATGCCATAATATAATACAGGACCTTTTGAGATTGAAATGGATTGTAAAAAGTAGCCATGTAAAAATGCAGCAATGTGCATGCAAGTCAATGGCGTCTTTGCGATTTCCTGTATATCTAATATGTTTAGATCTTCACAAAACTTCAGAAATCTCTGTGTAAACAATAAGTGATGTACAGTACACGCGTGAGAGATCACTTCCAGCGCATGCGCAGACCCAACTGCCGTGCCTTCAGATCACTTGGGCGTGACTGTGGTTACAAGAGGTAAAACGATATAAATACTGTTCGTTTTCTCAAACAAACCGCTCGTTTTCGTGTCTTAGGCCATCAATGTGTACTTACATTTATGAGTCATTAAATCATGTTTAATTTGGACTTCTCTGTGCATGCTCTTCGAGGTAGGCTCCATAGACCTCCATTATATGACTGATAGACAACAATGGTTTGACCGAAAAATATTAAAATTTAAAATACTGCGAAAACAAAGACACCTACATCTTGGATGCCCTTGAGGTAAGCTAAAACATACCAAAAATTAATTTCAAAGTGAACCATCCCTTTAAACAATGGCTGAACAGAAGAGACTCTGCTGGGGAAAAGTGTCAGAGCTCGTAATAAAACAAGAATCAACATCGGCCTGGCTATACAGAGATGGCGAGGAACTGATTTGAAATGTTGCTGAACATTTCAAAAGTTTGATTTGAAAAGTGATGTGGCGATTGCGTTTTATTACTCAACAAGTGAGTAAGGTCTTTTATTCAACAAAATAAATTGCAGCTCTCTAACGGAGTTCATTGTAAAGCATTTTAGGCCATTTTATCATGGTGAAATTAAATTTAAAATGACATTTTTTATAACAAGTTCTCCTGTGTATGAATAATCCACACAATTATTAGTGAATGACACCCATTGATCTTCAGCAAAATACATGCAGTTTTTTTTTGTTTGTTTTTTTGCTGCTCATAAATGTTACATAATAATCTGCATTGATGGCAAATTTGAATTTTTATGTAATTTTAAAGGTGAAATACCTAAGATTTTTGCATTAAAATATCCCAAAATCACAAGGCCAGTGTTATATATTTAGTTAAGATGATAACTTACAATATTCCAAATGTTTTAAACAATGTTTAAATCGCGAGAAAATTTAGATTTTAACCAAGGAAACGGGGCGTGTGAGCAGGGGTGAGCTGGGAGTCGCCAGTCAATCGCGTCATATCGCGCTCGTTACCTCTGGTTTATCGCTCGTCCTGGACAAATGCGGAAGTTGTAGTTGTGCGTTTGCGTCTATCAAGCAACAAACGTCAGCTTGTTTCGCGCATTTGGAATGGAGCACAATTGGACACCGGACGAGAAGAGCCGCGCCACGTCTAGGACAACTCCAGGATCGCACACCGGACGCGCACTTCTCATCAGTATATGGCCAGCAATATTGTTATGTTCAATGACATGGAAGGAAGATAGTGTCTTTTCTATGTTATGATTGTACTGTACAATTAAATACAATCATTGCTGAGTCTGCAGTCTGAAAGTTTTACCTCAGAACATCCGTTCACTGAATGAATTGAGAATCTCACCTGAAAAATCTAATAACATCAGTAATTGTCATTCAAGCAGCTGATTTCTGTAAATGAATGCAAAACTAAATGCATATTGCAGCATATGGCGAAGTCAGGATCCATTAGCAATGATTTGACTTCAAACCCTTTACACCATAGCTTCGTCCAGTGACTCGTACAGTAACATCTGTGATAACTAATTTACTTTAGTACTTTAGTTTAATGAAAAACAAGCATGTCATTAAACGCAACATTTATAGAAATCGAACTTTACCTCATCCATGACAACGAATGTTCAATTCCCGTCTGATTGATTTATCCACGGTGGAGTTGAAAACAAGTTCCTATTATTCCGCGTTCCTCCACGTCATCATCAAGCAAAGCCGTTGTTGTTGTTTTGAATGTAGCGCCCTCTAGCGGCATACAATCTTAGGTATTGCAGCTTTAGAGGTAGTCTCGGTCTGGATCAAACTGATAAAAGGTTTGGTTCATTTCTAGTGTGAAAGCATTTCTGTATGGTTCGGACTTTCAGACCTTTCACAGGAAGTTCCGGTGGTTCCCAAAAAGCTGAATGAAACCGATGGTGGCAGGAGAAACGAGCCAAGTTGCACATGGGGAGACGAGGTTTTTAATTGAAATATGGTCTGATGACACAATAAGAAGTCAACTTGCAGTCTTCTCCTCCTTTCCTGCTGGCGATGATAAAATGTTCGCACGACGAGGACGTTCATTTGGCGAATTTGAACTAGCGTTGTGTATAGTTGGTGCTGCAGGGAATTATGCCATAAAAATAACAATATGAGTTGCAACACGCTGACGTGAGACGCACGTCCATTTACTAAACCAATCAATGTCAAGATGCCGCCCACATAGATGCGTACGACAGGACGCATGTCACGTAAAGTTCTTTAGTGCGCTCGCATAATTGCAGTGTGAAACCAAACCAAAACTATCTAAAAGTATCAAATGTATCAAAACGTGAACTTTGGTTTCGGACCTTGGTGCGGACTTTCAATTGTGAAAACGCCCTTACTGATCACACGAAATGGCCAAAGCATCTCAGCAAGACTAACACTGCAACAAAAAACAAGACCACCATATGAAATCCACCCGTCAGCAAAACAAGAAGCCCCTTTTGCCACAAAGCATACTCGTAAATCAGAATGACACAAAGGCTGATAGTCTCTGATAGGCTGCTTTTATTGGTGCCCAGTGGCTCTATAGGAGCTTGTCTGACTGCTCACATATGCTACCTGCATCTCGTAAGAAACCCATAAACTGATGGCACACAAACTTGGGAGGGATCTTTTCACAATGATTTGCAAAGAGAAGCCACAGAGGGATCAGTGATCCTCAATTAATTCTGTCAGAAATGTGTTTTCAGCAGGCCAGATGCAGTGAAGATACCACACGAGGTCCCAAAGCGGGCCGCAGCGAGTGTTAACATTGACGCGGTCGGATAACAAAGAAGGGCTGCTACACGAGATGCAAGGTGACTTATCAGGTACGTTCAGGATGGACAGAAAGAGTGCACGTCCACCTGGAAAACTCGATGACAGACGGTTTCTTATTTAAAACACATGTACGTGTGTGTATGTCAGACTTATGCAAAATTTATCACCTCACACTTCCCATGAGGCTGTCTTTGTCGGAAACATTCCTGATGGGAACTAGGTCTAACCTGAAAAAGCTCCCCTTCTCATGTCAGAGGAGCTCATTGTGTTCTGACGGTGATGAGCGAGAGGGAACCAGGTTTGTTATGCAAGTCTAGGCTACTGTTTCATCCAAAGCGGACATTTCCTGGCCACAGGCACTTTACAAACTATTTAAGGGTGTCGAAAGAGAAGTTTGTGAGTGACACTGACCTTTTCATGACAATGAGTGTGAAGGTATATGGGTTAATGACGTTAAGCGTCATTCTTTTGTCCAAAAGCCTTAATAACAATAAAAACAAAGATATGACATCCAAAGTATGTAAGGTAGTACAACTTGATGTCTTTTAATGAATCCAAAAAGGTTTTAATTATATTGTATAAAGGTATTTTAAAGATTTTGAAGTGATTTTTAAAGCCATTGCATTTTTCATTAAAACATCTTCCAATTTTTTAAAATGTATATATTTTTTATGGCATGATTTTAAAACATTATATATCAACATCATGCAAAATGGTCTTAGAATTATGTGTAGAAGTCATTGCTTTGTTATGAGAATGTCTTTGGAGTAACCAATATAAAGGCACCATTTTTTAAGTCATGCCGTCAATATCATGTGACATGATATGACATCATTCAGACACTTGCAAAGGAAGCAAAGTAAGTAACTCTTAACTATTTGAAAAATTCATGTTTTCATTTGCATATACACATGTCCCGAAATATCAGGTAATTCGGAGCAACCGCTATAAAACATGAAATTGTTGTAATATTTTAAAAATTGTACTAAATATAAAATGTTTGATTGTCTTTTTGCAAGCTATCTAGTCAGCTAACTATCTAGCTAGCTAGCAGCCTGTTGGCATTGATTTAAAAGATCGTCATTCGGTATTACCAAAAGTGTCATATGGTAATACTGTGAGGTTGAATCTCACAAAAAATGTGTCATTGGTGTCATATTTCACCTGAAAATCAATATATAATATAAAGATATCTACACATACACACATACTTACATGCATATGTGAACTACTTCACAATTTTTATTTTTATTTTAATTATGTTTTTTAAAAAATATTAATTTTCTAAATTTTATTCTGCGGTACATGTATAAAAGAAAACAAAAAAACCCTTTATAAACAAAGAAAACAAAAGCAAGTAATAAAATTACATTAAATACAGTACAATAAAACCTACAGTACCATTGAAATTTGAAATGATAAAAAAAATTCTGAAATTGGAAATTATAATTTTTCAAAAATTATGGGTCATATTTACTAAACAGGGCAAATAAGCATGAGAGTGCAATTCTAAAAAAAAAAAACGGTGATTAGAGTGGAAAGTTCTTCGTGTGCGCCATCTACTGATGACGAATAACACAGATGTTGCCCAGATAATTTCCATAATGACCAAGAGCAGCGCAAATTAGCATTCGGTTTCAAACATGCTTTTTTTGGCAGGTTAATAATGGCACATAATACACCTTAATAAATCACTGGCGCAAAAAAAAAAAAGTTTAATAATTTTTCACTGTGTGTCCTGAAATCCTGACAGACGTTTTTAACGGCAAAAGAGGGTTTGCGCTTGTGCAAGCTGTTGAAATACTTATAATATGTGCGCTAAATGTCACAATGCAAAACTGACAACTACTTGTCATGATTCCTTTTTTTCACTGAAGCAAAAATCATAAAACTCGTATAAAGAATTAAGTTTTCTTTAGAACAGGCATAATTGATCATTTCCCACCCGTTCTCTAACACCTGGGCCCAATACATACTATTCACAGTTGAGTGCAAATGTGTACATATTTCTTTCCAGTGAAATTCTCGCACTGACTGAGCAACAGTCGAGTGAGCTCAAACATTCTGTTTTTACTGTACCTTTAAGACTTTAAAGACCTCAGTTATGATTTGCTAACTGTTTGCATGTGAAATCAGTATTAACGCTTGTTTTCCATGATTTGTTTCCTTTAAATGACAACTTTAAACATATGGCATGCATAGAAAATTAATTTACCAGCCAATTAACTGACTAAGCATCTGCAGACTCTGGTCATGTGACAGCGTTGACAAGGATTCGATGACAGCTTTATGTGGGAAATTTGCAGGGGCCGCACTGCATGCTCAACATCTCTGAGAATAATTCGCAAATGCGAAAAATCTCAATCCCAGAATCCCAAGCAAAGACTTTCAGCTATTCTCACTTGCCCGTGGCTATGACAGGTTGCAAAACCAGCCTTCTTATCTCTCTGATGACCAACAGCGGAGGCGTTCTGATCTCGAACCCTGACCCGCCGGACCTCAAAGCTCTGGACCACCACACCTCCCGTCTCCACCAGCAGAACGCTGTCACAACTGACATCATCATGTCGAGTATTGCGCAGTTAGGAAGGCGCGTTTGACCCAGGAGAGTGAAGACTGACCTACTCTGGGGCGGATTCCACTCGTTTCCGCAGGCAGGGACAGCAAACTAAGGTTTGAAGGACACACCAGACCTACCTGCTCTCTCATGCTTCAGCTCAATGTCTGCTTCTTGGGGATTTGTTATCTTGGAAGACTTTAAAAGTATGACCTAATCAAGCAGTGATTCTTGAGCCATGGGGACGAATCTGACTGCAAACCTGGAAACAGAAAAAGTTTTAGGGTTATCAACTTAAAGGGAAAACATTAATTTAATTGTATGGTGATTAGTTAAAGGGATAGTTCACTTTGAAATTATTTTTTTATATGTTTTAGCTTACCTCAAGGGCATCCAAGATGTAGGTGTCTTTGTTTCGCAGTATTTTCAATTTTGATATTTTTAGGTCAAACCGTTCTTGTCTGTCAGTCATATAATGGAGGTCTATGGTCACCACCTCAAAGAGCATGCACAGAGAAGTCCAAATTAAACATGATTTAATGACTCGTAAATATAAGTACACATTGATGGCCTAAGACACGAAACGAGCGGTTTGTGTGGAGAAACGAACAGTATTTATATCATTTTTACCTCTTGTTACCACAGCCACAAAGCGCCGTGCCCTCAGATCACTTGGACGTAGCTTTGGTTACACAAGGTAAAAACGATATAAATACTGTTCGTTTCTCACACACACCGCTCATTTCGTGTCTTAGGCCATCAGATGTGTACTTACATTTACGAAGTCATTAAATCATGTTTAATTTGAACTTCTCTGTGCATGCTCTTTGAGGTGGTGAGCCATAGACCTCCATTATATGACTGACAGACAAGAACGGTTTGACCTAAAAATATCAAAATTGAAAATACTGCGAAAACAAAGACACCTACATCTTGGATGCCCTTGAGGTAAGCTAAAACATACCAAAAATTTATTTCAAAGTGAACTATCTCTCTAATCAAATTTATTGCAATAATATCGATATTTGCTGAGAAAAAGACCCAAATGGAGATATTTCAATTACATTATATTACTGGGTTAGATGAGTACATCATTGGATAGATGTTAGAAGTCTATTTAAATATAGTCTCAAATAAATGAATATATATATAGCCTATGCACACACACATTTTCAATGAATACTGTATAATGTAATTTTAATTGTAATTTAAAGAGAAGTCTAAAGGCAGGTAAGTTTGAGTGCCGTTTCATCCATAATCAGTGATCAAGAATCCATTGGTCTATGTATGACTAAGCACGGACAGAACAGGACTTTTCCATTTTAAGCAACTGGTTATTCATGCAGACTAACAGATTATCAGTGGTGTGTGACTGACAAACTTTCCCAATGATGTCAGCAGTCTCTTACAGTTAAAGGAATAGTGACCCAAAATTTCTATTGTCGCCTGCATTTTGTTTCTACCCTGTATTTCTTTCCTCATTGAAGCACTTCTTATGAGATCATCAGAAAAGCACCATTAACATATTTAACCACCACTGCTAAATCACCACTTCAGTGTATATCACAAAATCAACTTAATGTGAATATCAAGACTAAAATGGCCTTGTAACACCTGTTTTAATTTGATGAGAATAAGTAAAACCTTACACTTTCTTATTTTCAGAACTGCTATGATGCGTCTCATTGTTATGGTTTGTCTAACAGCTTAAGGGAGAACAATAAAGCGTCTGAATCGCAGAACTGAAGGACATTGCACAGTCTTCCGCTTCATAACTCTTGTCTTCACAGGTCTTTGAATGCTTTGACAACGCTGGACTGTCTGTGCCAGACGATGTTCTCACGGCAAAGGAATGCCAGCGACTACAGAATAAAGAAAGAGGCACTGCTCTTTCTGACATACAGTATCTCTCATGTCTCCTCCTATGGGTTTGACATCCATCAATCCTGTCTGAAATTTAGTTCCTTAGAGTGAGAATGGCAGACAACTGATGTTTCACTGCACAAAAAGGTGAGAACATTCGGCAGGTACACAGTGAATCACAGAATAATAGCACCATCTGTGTACCACGTTAGAAAGGCACAAAATGTTATTAATATTTTTTGTTGTAGTTTCCATTAAAAATTACCTTTAGTAATTTAAACATCATAAAAACAAACAAATAAATTCTTGAGAAGCAAAATTCTGCATAATATGAAGAATTGTGTTCTGAAAATATATCTGGAATTAAGTTTTTCAAGCAAATTGTGCATTTTAAATTTGAGTAAATTGTGTTAGATTTATGTTTTACTGATTGGGTAAAAAATATTATATATTGTTTGATTGGGTAAAAAATATTATATATTGTTTTATATAATGTAATAATCTTTAGGATAGCACTTTACAATAAGGTTTAGTTTGTTAACTACTTTAGTTAACATGAACTAAGAAAGAATAATTCTACATCATTAATTAATCTTAGTTAAAGTTAATTTCAGCTTTTACTGATACATTATTAAAATCAAAAGTTGTATTTGTTAACATTAATTAATGCACTGTGAACTAACATTAACAAAGATTAACAAATGCTTTAACAAATGTATTGCTCATTGTTAGTTCATGTTGGTTAATACGTTAATTTAAAAAAAAAAGATCTTATTGTAAAATGTTACCTTTAAAAAAAAATATATATATATATATATATTACAAAAGAAAAGATATGAAGACTTTTTTCCACATGGAATATAATTTTCTTCAAATCTTTTTCTTTTAAATCTTTATTTTTTAAGCACATTTTTTTTACAGGAAAACAAGAACAAAATAATGATTAACGCAATTATTTTTTAATGATTAAGAACGATTAAGACTGATGTGACATCAAAGGTAAAATAATTTGTAATTTTGTAGAATGTAAAAGTTGTTGTGAGTAACAGACGTTCTTTTATGAGACACCACTTTGACATGAACGGGTGGATTCGAGATGCTTCTCTGATTGTGGGTGTGTCGCAGTCATCAAGTATTAACTTAATTACTTACATGAATGATCAAATCATCACTTAATGAATTATGAGATTTTTGAGACGTGTTTACGGCTGTAGTGTTCCACAAACGGACAGACAGGAATCTTGAAAAACCAGCAGATTTCTAGAAGGATAATTTTATGACAAATACAACTTAAGCTCTATATTATCACAGTGTCTGGTATTCTGTCGATTACAAAGGAAATCATTTGGACTCGTCTCTTGGTTTGTAAACAGTGATAGTAAACAAGTTTACGGTAAGGCACTTAAAATGGAAGAATCTGCCAAGGGTACCAGAAGTTTTAGAAGCAGAAATGTAATTTTGTTTAGTAAAAAAATTTTTTATTTGATCTGTATGTCCATTTGAGATGGGACTACTTTTCTAGGTGGATGAACTTCTATATATGCAGCACTCACGTAGCTCCAGAAATTGCAGTTTTGTTCCATTTAACTCCAACTTAAGTCTGATGATGTTAACCAGCAAGACTTTTTTGTGGTTTAAAGGAACAGTGTCTACCAAAATTTAAAGGGGTCCTGAACTGGCTTTTTAAATTGTATTATATTGTTGTCTGAGGTCAACTTGTGATGTTCGCTTGGTTTTTGCATTCAAAAACATGAAAATGAATAAGTAATGGGCTATTTTGTACCCTAGTTTTGAGCCTAGCTCAAAACGCTCGTTTTTTGGGCGTCTGCACTGAAGACCTGGAAGTAAACGCCCACTGCTGTGAGTGGATAACAGTTTTGCATATTATAATGAGTTTCAACTCACCCGTCGATGCACGTGGGGGAAATTGTTTTGAAAACGTCCAATGTTGTAATATGGCAACTGGAATAATTCGCCCATTATACATGTTCGACTCAGAGTCTGTGTGTTGCACCATTCCTGTCAGATCCAATATAGACGGCATAGCACAGTTTTTTAATCTTAATCTCATACAATAGTTGAGATTAAAGAAAAGCCCTCTAAAAACCTTCTCTCCAAAATCCCATTTGCACATCATGCCAAGTTTGACGTAACCAAGCACATGTTCCCAGCAAAACAAATTTAGGTTCTGGGAACGTTATTTTTTTTTTGTTCCCAGAACGTTCCTAAAACTTTCCCTTTAAGGCTAAGGGAATGTTCCCGGAACATTCTCCCTACGTTATAAAAATGGATCCTAAAAATTACCTACAGGGAACGTTCCTATAACATTCTTGTTTGGTTCCCAAAAATAGTTCTGTGTTTGCTGGGCCGTTTACTCACACAAAGCTTGTTATGACTTGGAATTTAAGTAATATGCACTACTTTTATGATGTTATTTGGATCCTAAATCCTCTATTGTGAGGAAATAGAAATATCCTGTTAGACATGACAGTATTATGCAATCATTTAAGACATTTCTCTGTATCTATATAGTACCTTTTTTTGCATAAAAAACATATATATATATATATATATATATATATATATATATATATATATATAAACACACACACACACACACACACACACACACACACACATATATATATATATATATATATATATATATATATATATATGCGTGTGTGTGTGTGTGTGTGTGTGTGTGTGTGTTACTAAGCGTGTAGGCAACTATAATCCCTGATGATTCCCTCCTACAATGCACTGAATACTCCTTTACATAAACGCATCACTTGCAAATGCTTGTTCCGGCCCCATCGTCTATAAAACCCTAAGAAATTGATGCAATTTCACTTTTTAATTAAGCCGTACCGTGTCATAAATCACGAATCAAGATAATTAACAAAATAACAGAGGCTGATAATGTACAGGCTCGCCTTAAATCTCCAAAGGTCCCGTCGCTGGGCAGTAATAAAGAGCAAATAATGGTGTGGCTGCTTGATATTTTGGTGCTGGAAGTACTGGGAAAATAACACCTTTAACAGCACTGCGGTCTTAATTTGTAGAGGCCGCCTTGCGCTGCTCTTCTCGGGAGGCAGGTCATTTATCATTTAGGCGGCCGTTATTTTTAATGAGTCTGTTATCATTCATTTTAGGGCATCCCACCTTTCCTTGACATGGATAGTATTTCTTTTTATATAGGACACAGGATTTATGCCTCCCTCTCTCTGCATTTTGCTCGTCAGCCACAGCCGCTCTTTCTTTCTTTCTTCATTTCTTTCTTTTGCTAACTCTCTCTCACTCCAGCCACTTTTTCCTCCTCTCTCTCTCTGGACAGGAAGACATCTTGCTTGTCTTCCTGATGGCTCTTTTGGGGGCTAGAGCTGAAATTCAAAAGCCAGATTTGATTCGTCATAATTTTAAAGGTGAAGTGGGTTATGGTATTATGTTAAACAAGTTCTCCTGTCCTGAGTTTAATGTGTAAGTCAAGTATAAGCAAGACATGTGTATGTTGATTCCCCTAAAACACAGAGGCACAATCAAAACATTACTCTGCTGTTTAAGCTTCCCAACACAGACTCAACCAATAGCGTGAGATTGGGGGAGGGACAATCTGTGTAACGAACATATGCATATGAGGGAGGGGTGTGTCTTAGAAACCTGTTTGAAAATAGTCATTATTTTACAAATAATTTTGGTAACCAATGTGCAAAACATTGGAACCAAATTATTTTCATGACATTCAATTGCAATTATTCTTGAAAAGGACAAATATACAACAACCAGTCTGATTCATGAACGATTACGAATAACCTTATTCTCTCTCTCTAAAATAAAGTTATATCTAATGCAATTTAACATCTCAAGTAAATTTATCCTGTTTTTAGGGTGTTTAAAAATGTATTACTGTAAAAAATACAAAATTTGCTGTATATTATTTGCAGTGTCATTAAAGTAACCCATTCAGGAAATAAATAAATAAATAAATAAATAAATAAATATATACACTCTCCTAAAGGATTATTAGGAACACCTGTTCAATTTCTCATTAATGCAATGATCTAATCAACCAATCACATGGCAGTTGCTTCAATGCATTTAGGGGTGTGGTCCTGGTCAAGACAATCTCCTGAACTCCAAACTGAATGTCAGAATGGGAAAAAAGGGATTTAAGGAATTTTGAGCGTGGCATGGTTGTTGGTGCCAGACGGGCCAGTCTGAGTATTTCACAATCTGCTCAGTTACTTGGATTTTCAAGCATAACCATTTCTAGGGTTTACAAAGAAAATGCCTTGTTGATGCTAGAGGTCAGAGGAGAATGGGCCGACTGATTCAAGCTGATAGAAGAGCAACTTTGACTGAAATAACCACTCGTTACAACCGAGGTATGCAGCAAAGCATTTGTGAAGCCACAACACACACAACCTTGAGGCGGATGGGCTACAACAGCAGAAGACCCCACCGGGTACCACTCATCTCCACTACAAATAGCAAAAAGAGGCTACAACTTGGAAGAACTCACCAAAATTGGACAGTTGAAGACTGGAAAAATGTTGCCTGGTCTGATGAGTCTCGATTTCTGTTGAGACATTCAGATGGTAGAGTCAGAATTTGGCGTAAACAGAATGAGAACATGGATCCATCATGCCTTGTTACCACTGTGCAGGCTGGTGGTGGTGGTGTAATGGTGTGGGGGATGTTTTCTTGGCACACTTTAGGCCACTTAGTGACAATTGGGCATCGTTTAAATGCCACGGCCTACCTGAGCATTGTTTCTGACCATGTCACATCCTCTGATGGCTACTTCCAGCAGGATAATACACTGTCACAAAGCTTGAATCATTTCAAATTGGTTTTCTTGAACATGACAATGAGTTCACTGTAGTAAAACCAGATCTCAACCCAATAGAGCATCTTTGGGATGTGGTGGAACGGGAGCTCTGGATGTTCATCCCACAAATCTCCATCAACTGCAAGATGCTATCCTGTCAATATGGGCCAACATTTCTAAAGAATGCTCTCAGCACCTTGTTGAATCAATGCCACGTAGAATTAAAGCAGTTCTGAAGGCGAAAGGGGGTCAAACACAGTATTAGTATGGTGTTCCTAATAATCATTTAGGAGTGTATATAGACTGCATATACACACACACACACACACACGTTTTTTTCTTCAAAAGTACTACACTAATAAAATAAAACTACTACTTTAAGTACTACAAGAATCATTAAAGGAATTTAATTGATAAGTGGAGGTTTTAAGTTCCTTACAATTACCATTTTTATTTCTCAAGACCTCAAAAGGCCTAAAGGGCTACTCAAATGGAAACAACAGTCTGCGTGGAATATTTTTCCTGAATATGAAACTGCAGCTATACCTCAGAGTTTGGCAGCTGAATGTAGGTGGGTTGCAGCGGCACGTCTACAGGTGTGGTTATTTCAGGGCAGACTGGAGCTTTGCTAAACGCCATAGCTCTTCCCTTGATGTAGCCTATCATTCAGCTCATGTCAAGCTGTGACAAGATATGACACGTTTTGACAGATTATGGTCGGCCCACACATCTGACTCTCAGCTCGTTAACCAGCGTTAACTACAAGTGTATTCACTCAAGCCTGTTGATGAAACTGACGCGAGGTTGATGTTTGTTGTTATTTTTTTCATTTTTGATGAACGTCTGTCAAACATACTGCTTAATAGAGAAAATACATATCATAAAGATATACGTAGTTCACAAAAAAACATGTTTGAAATGACCAAGGGATGAGTAAATATATAAATAAAGACATCATTTTCATTTGTGGGTGAATTATTTCTTTCACATTTTGATTATTTTATTATTCATCCATTCCTGCCATTTAAAATGTTTTAAACAGGTAAAAATCAAACTCCACTTTTGTCTTGCCACAAACCCTTCAGCCAAACCAAAAAAAAACGAGCCACTTTTACATTCCTCTCAACATCCAAGACAATTACGCAACGTCCTGTGACGACTGACCCTCAAGGTTTCTCTTGATATATGAGCCGTTCATTCTGTCTGTTTTCCTCTTCATTTTAACATGATGCCTCAGTGTAAATATTATGCTTTTTCAGAAATATCCTGCTAAGGAAGCCAGCTCTTTCCCCGCATTCGTACCGCGGCTCAGGCTAATAATGCGAGTTTATTGTTCAATGCGGTACGGAACGAGGATGTGTCAACAGTCAAAAATGTGCACTGGAACAATGGAATGTCTGTTTAATGTGAGATGTGTGGGTGGTGCGTCAGGATTGTTCTCTTGATTTATGAGGTTCCTGTGCCTTATTTTTTTTACAGTAAGGCTTAGCGCAATATGTCCACAGAGCTGCATCCTGTTGGGAGCAGTGACCGACATGTGTTCCTGTGTTGGAATGGTGTGGCATTCGTCTCTGGCCAGAATCTCCATGGTGCTTATCACCGCCATATGGGATACTGGCACAGAAAGACGGTGCGGCAAACAGGCCTGCATCACACGACTGCGGGTGAATGCTTCTGCTTTAAGAAGTCCAATGCATCAAATGTGCTTGTGCAACTGTATACAGGTCTATTTATGTGGCGTAAGACTAATGGGTCATAGTTTGGTGGATTTCGGATTGTTGGGGGAAAAAGAATGAATTATGATTTAGCCTTAGGAGGGAGAAAATGCTAATGAAAATGGCTATCCTAATAATATTTAATATATGGGTAACACTTTACAATACGGGTGCACTAATATGCATTAATTCATGCTTAACTAATGCACAATTAATTTATAACTCATGAAGAACTAAACCATTAATGAATGATTACTGCATCAGCAACTAATAAAGAGTCTATATGGTTAATAGATTAAGTAATACAGGAATTGCTATTAATTCAATGTGTCATTGTGTATTAATTCCTTAATAACATATTTTATTAACTAATAGTGTAAATTAATGTGTTAATTACCATAATTAGTCAAAGATGTGCACTTCAACTTCCAGTTGTCTGCTTTAATTAATCATTAGCTAATGATTTGCAAAGATACCATTATGTTATGACTTTACTTGTTGGGGCACATCATTATTAACTAGTCATTTAGTAATTGTAGTAATTTGCACATGAATTTGCACAAACAATGAAGTAAATAATCATGTATTAATGCATATTAGTGTACCTGTCATATTATCTGGAAGTTGAAATACAAGGCTTTGGCTCATTCTGGTAATTAACATATTAATTAACACTATTAGTTAAAAAATAAGTTATTGTGGAATTGATCCACAATTACATATTTAATTAATAATAATTAATGTATGAAATAATACATTAACCTTACAGACTCTTAATTAGTTCCTAATGTGGTAATCGTTAATGAATAGCTTAAATAATCATTAGTTACACATTAATTCAGTATTATCTGTGCATTAGTTAAGCATGAATTAATGCTTATTAGTGCACCCGTATTGTAAAGTGTTACCAATATATGCTCTAGGAAGTTTGTCCACCTTGTTATAAGACATTTTTACAATGCATTGTGTAACAGGGTGGACATTTTAAGTTAATAAAGAAATAATAAAGGAAAGAACAATATGCTAGCAGAAGATTAACATTTAGGAAGAATTTCAAGATATATAAAATCTATTTAAAAAAAAAATCATGTTGAGTATAAATTGACACTACAGGATGGACATTTTTTTATGCTATTAGAAAAGGTTTATGACTAATAGTTTCTTTGTTGGAGTTCCTTTCTTTCACTGCAAGGAAATTATGTCACTTCTCGCAAGTCATGTTATTTTGGACATAAAAAATGAAGCCTTAAAGAGCAAGAAGCACCAATTTAACAAAGATTAAAAATACAGTATAAATACTAATATTGTGAAAAATAACAATTTAAAATGAAAACAATAAAAATGGAATTTATTAGGGCTGTCAAACGATTAATCGCATCCAAAATTAAAGTTTGTGTTTAGATAAAATATGTGGGTGCACTGGGTATAATTATTTTGTGTGTATATATATATATATATATATATATATATATATATATATATATATATATATATATATATATATATATATATATATATATATATATATATATATTTATACACACACATGCATGTATATTTAAGAAAAACATATTATTTATATATAACATATATATAATATAAATTATATATAAATCTATACACAGTATATACGTGAAAATATTTATTTAATATATACAAGCATGTGTGTGTATTTATACATATAAAATAATTATACACGGCGCACCCACATATATTATATAAACACAAACTTTTATTTTGGATGCGATTAATCGTGATTAATCGTTTGACAGCCCTAAATATTAATACTTTAATTCGGTAAGCACACACTAAATTGGTCAAAAGTAACAGTGAAAATATTTAAGTTATATATTTATAAAAGATTACTGTTTCAAACTGTTCCATTATTAATAGCTGAGCACCAATAATAATTAATAATAATCAGGATAATGTGACGTTGAAAACTGGAGCTAAAATCTCAGCTTTGATCACAGGAATAAATTACATTTTAAAATATGTTAAAATAGAAAACAGCTATTTTAAGTTGTAATAATATTTCACAATATTACTGTTTTTACTTTAGGGCCCTCTATAAAATCCGTTTTATTTTTTCCCAAATTCCATTTTATTTTTTCCCAAATTCCGTTTTTTTCCATTTTAATTTTTGCAAATTCCGTTTTTTCCATTTTAATTTTTGGGAATTAATTTTTTTACCCTTTACTGTTATTTTAGTTGTAAAAAGAGTGTGCTTTTTAATCCGTGATCGCAGAAATTATAGGGCCCTATTTACTGTATTTTGATCACATAAACGCAGCCTTTCAAAAACGTTTAAATCAAACCTTTGAATAGTAGTGAATCACGGTTTCCACATCGCAATTATTTTGAACATTGATAATAATAAAAAATGTTTCACCAAATCAACACATTAAATTATTCCTAAAAGAATCTAGTTGAGAAATCATGATTGATTATATGGGAAGTTGTCTGTCAAGTGCTTCAAAAAAGTTTTCATTATTCTTAAGTATGAATCAAACAATGAATCAAACCTATGTTGCATGAGAAATTGATTAACATTTAATGCAAAATTGGCAGTATTCTTTCATTGGGACATACACCAAACTGTAGGAATACGATGCACGCATGGGTATAATTGCACACACAGCGTACTCCACAACACCATGTTGCACATGTATGCCAACACGCCCACACACGCTCACCCTGTGCCCGCAACTCCATCAACACACACCTCCGCACACCCTTGTACCCGGATAACCACGGCCAAGCCCACACACGGTTATTTGGCTTTGGTTTTGTGGCGAATCGAGAGAGAGACGGTTTGCACTTCCAGCCTCGTTCAGAGAGGAAACACTGCCTGCCAAAGCTTCGGAAATCCTTTGATGGCGCTAGGACTGGCGGCGAATCTGTCCAAAGTGCCTGACGTGGGAGCTTATTGTGGCGTCGTGCACTAGATAAACCTACAAAGATCATGTTTATGTTTAAAAACAGCCATAGTCACACTTTTGCAGCTGCCACCAAGGGTTGCGAGCCTCGCGCACGCTCGCTTACGGTCGAGATATTCAAGCAGGATATGCATTACGAAAACACAGTCCCCAGACAGGCAGGCCTTTCATCTAAAGTTATTGCCACGCTGCCTGGGGTAATACATCACGAATTCTGTAAGGACAATGCTAAGAAGCGCAATCTGAGGACAAATGCATCATAGTTGCACAGTGAGCATTTTGTTACAAATAATGTTGTCATCAATTTTCATCTTTTGTTTAAACATATTAGTCTTTTGGACAAGATAGGTCATATTTCAGCAGTTTGATAAATTCTCCCTTCTTGCCTTTTCACAGAATGTGCACTTAATTAATTACACAACCTTTAATTGGACAGATTATTCCTAATGGTTGTGCGATGCTAAATGTACAAACTCAGAAGAGGCTCAGGAGTCATTATTTTAATGCCACATTTTCAGCTCGTTGCAATCAGTATATTTCAAATAATTAATCAGTTTCAGATCGCGAGAAACATTTGGCCTAAAATAGACAAATTACGCTCACATTTGCGGAGGGATTTTTTTCCAATACCATCCTGTAATATCACAGATGCAGTGCTTTATTAAGGGCGAGAGAGTGTGTTTTTTTCTTCTTCTAATTTTATGATATCTGCAGGCATTTGGGTGTTTAATTAGGGCGGTAATGTCCGGTGATGTACGTGATGGATTTTTACGGAAGCCGGCTTTAACTATCTGAGGCGATATCATAAATCACAACCTTGGCTGTAATGCTTGTGTGAGTTTGTTTAATTAGGATGTCCACTGAGAGATTCAGGGTGTTGCTTGGTTTGCATAAGGAATGCCAGTTATACAAACACAACAGAGATTTCACATTTCATTGTGCTCCAAGGATTATCTATCCTGCTGATAAAAAAAATGAAAAACTAGTCATTAGTGATACTAAGAAGAGTGTGTGTGCATCTCTAGAACCTTTTCTTTTCTTTCTTTGATGGCTTAAATTATTCTCTGCAACTCTGCTACCCCTTGGAGAACCAAATATAATGCGTTCTTATAATGCGACCCACTCATGTTAATAAGCCAACAGATGCTACTTTCAAATAAAAATGTTTCCAATCAGGAAGCGGTCACGGCCTGTGTTGTTCATGGGACTAAAGGCGCATTTCGAGCAGCAAATGCCAACGGCCTTCAAGTGCAAGCCAAGTAGGCTTGCAATTTCACTCTACATCTCAATTCCCTCATGTGATTCTGATCCAGTCATGAAAATTTACTTTTTCTGTACAGGTGATACAAATCTAATAAATAAAATTTACAATTTACAGCATAAGTGCACTGTTACTCTTAGTAAAGGGAACGCAACAATAGGGTGACCATATTTTGATTACCAAAAACCAGGACACTCGGCCCGCCAAACAGATGGGCCTACTCAAATGATACTCGAAGTTTACTCAAAGATACCTTATTAATTTCAATACATTTAAAGTAGGTTATGCCTCCTCTGTATGGATAGAAAATGGTTATATTGTTATATGAAAACAGGACATGTCCTGGGAAAACAGGACAGTTGGTCACCCTATGTAACAACCACCTCACAGTTGAGACCAAACTACCACTTTGATTAACCATAACTCATAAAACTCAACAAAGTTAAAAGGAAAAAAAATCCAGCAGAAACGGAAATAAAAACATTCTTTGTAAATATATTACGTTTCAGTTCAAGTCAAAGAACACAAGTTTCAGGGTAAAATAAGTTTAAATACACACAAATAGAGTACAATCTAGATAGGCATGTCCAGTATTTTTTGTCAGCTGTTTAGAACATGTTCAATTCGTGAATGAATCACTCTCATTGAGCCGACTCTTTACAACGAGTCAGTCAAGCAGTTGGCAAACTGTTCTGAATCGGTTCGAAATTCAGTGTGAATTACGTCTCGAATCGTTCTTTCTCATTTCTCTCTCTAAGTTAAAGCTTTAATATAATACTTAAGAAACACAGAGAACAACAAAAGTGCTTAAAAAGTGAATATTTACCTATAATCTATTGAGTCGAACCTGCATCTTATCATTTTCCAGCGATGAAGAAAGAAGATCTTTGGAGTTCATTCTGCACGTGCTGCGTGTGAAGTGTGAACAGTACTGCAGGTAAAACATTCAAAACACACACACACATCAAAATACAACTGTACATGAAAACATGTTTAAGTTTAATTAATTTGTCAACTAACGTTATGCAGCTCAGGCGAACGTTGATTATGTTAATAATTCCACTTTGAAAGGCATAGTCGTAACTTTTTCACCAAAGTCAGTGTCATTTTCATTACAACTAAATATTATAACGTTATATGGCTATTTGTGTTTGATAACATTCTCTGAGTGATGGAAAGTAATGTAACGTATAATATATGTTTAATAACTGGCCTGCTCCTATCATGCTAAGGCTAATTTCCTAGCTAGCAGTTTACATCGTATATGCACAAAGTTAATCATATTTTCGCGTTTTTCACACACACATATATATTATAATTAGAGCTTGCTTGGAAATAATGCACGGTAAATATTTAAAAGTGATATTCACCATAGCTGTTTTGTATTTTCTTGACGCATTTTCTTCACACTTCCACTCTCAAGCTCTTCCCTGACACCGCGCTGACTCCTTGTTCACCAATTAAGCAAACGTCATAAGTTTTAGGTGGTAAAGTAAATACTGGATGCATCGAAAAAAAGTTTTCAAGACAGTTTTAATGTTAATTTTAAAAGTGAACAAAATTTTGATTTAAAAATAAATAATCTGTTTATTAACCACTTAAAGGGACCGTTCACCTAAAAATAAAAATTCTGTCAGAATTTATTCACCTCTCAAGTTGTTTTAAACCTGTATTAGTTTCTTTCTTCTACTGAAAACAAAAGAAGATATTTTGAAGAATGTTAGTAACTAAACAGTTGGACCCCATTGACTTCAATAGTATTTTTTTCCATAAAAAATACAATCTTTTTAAAGATTAAAGCAATAAAAAAGAACGTGTAAAAAAAGTTCTAAAACAAATGTACTATACTAAAAAATATTTTTTTATTAATATATATTTTTACAAAATCGTAGGTTTAACCAAGTTTTGTTCCAAATTTAAAGTTGCTATCATAAAAAAGAGGTCTATTATATATATTTAGGTGCTGTACCAAAAATATCCTCCAGGTGACACCCACATTCCATTTAAATTTTGTAATGTTCTTCTATAACATTAATTAAATTAATTTCTGTCAGAATATCACAAAACAATCACCAAATATGGAAATACGGCAAATATCTTTCGCTCTCGGCCTATGATGTTTTGTTAAGATTAGAACAAATTTTGATAGTAAAATATTTAAAAAACATTTTGTAATATTAGATAACACCGCCCACTCGGGGAGGGGCCTGCTAAAATGTTTTAAAGAACTGTTTCCATGGTAAACGCAATGTCGTATTTCAAAATGGTTTGCACAGGATAAGCTTTAAAGCTTTCAAATGATAATTTATGATGCTTATATAATTATTGGGGGAAAGGCAAATTAAAAAAAGCGAGCCAATTTTTTTTTAAACACACATGCATTTATTAAAAATGTTCTTTTATAATGTCTGTATGTAATATATACAAATATGTAAACTTTTTATTTTTATTTTTTAAGTTTATTTAGCTTTCATTTTTTATAAAATTACAGGAATCAGAGTTTAAATATTGGTAATCACACAGTTGACAACAGCCATTGACTTCCACTTCCAACATTGTTCAAAATATATTCTTTTGTGTTTAACAGAAGAAAGAAACTCATACAGGTTTGGAACAACATGAGAGTAAGTAATGACAAAATGACAATTTTGGGGTGAACTATCCCTTTAAGTGCGAGTGACGCATTCTTCTTAAAGAAATTCTGAGTTTGGGTTGATCATGTTCTATAAAGACCTCATATAGAGGCAGAATCAAATTGGGGGCTATCAATGTTTAACGTGCCCAGCTGGATGGAGACTGGTAAATGTGGTGCAGCGTGGTACCGGGGCATCGTAGGCCAGGTGACCACAGCAGGCACGCGTGTCAGTCCGTGCTCATTAACGTGACTGATAATGCCATCTATCAGCCATCTAATTGGCGATGAGGGTATTTTAACCAGGCCCACGTATCCATCACACAGCTGTGGACAAGATGATGGCACTTCATTACCAGAGTGCTAACCAGGTAAAAGTCACATCCATTTGTAATGAGTGCGGGGGCCGCTTTCACTCCTGTCCATTTTCATTATGTAAAGTTCAACGCATATGTATGTGTATTGTAATTATCTTGATGAATATGCAAGCTTACTTCACTTTGATTTTTCCACATAATGTCACAGGCAGCGAAGACGAGCAAGTGCCGTGGAACAAATAACTGTGGTGAGGTAAGCATGTTTCGAAATGATACATATGCGAGTTTCACTTGATCGTGTTCTTATTTTTGGTGTTTTATTTATTTATTACAGTAGATAAAGAGAACAGGAAACATTTTATGATTGAGAAATGTCATAAGCCAATGAGTCAAGAAGTGGCTGGTTAGCATGGCCAATATTATGATAACTAAATTATCTGGAGGCAAAGAGCACTTTTTTCCATTTGAAAAAAATCAATTAGGGCTGTCAAACAATTAATCCATCCAAAATAAAAGTTTGTGTTTACATAATATATGTGGGTGCACTGTGTATAATTATTTTTTATATATATATATATATATATATATATATATATATATATATATATATATATATATATATATATATATATATATATATATATATATATATATATATATATATATATATATATATATATATATATATATTTAATTAAAATAAAGATTTAAAAATATTAAAATATTTTTGTTTAAAAAAAAAAAAAAAATATATATATATATATATATATATATATATATATATATATATATGTGCACACACAATACAGAAAGAAATGTTGCAAACCAGATTCAAACAAGTATCATCCATGGCATTTTAATAAACTGCACAGGAAAACTGGCATGGCAGGCAGCAGCTCCACTTCCTTGATTTTTCCTCCCAATGAAAAATTGCCAAATTCATCCTTCGCTGTCCAGTCCATTACAAAAACTTTGCTAAAATGCCCAAAAGTCCATATTTAGTAATTCACATGTCAGTGATTATCATTTCCAACCCCCTCAGACTGCAGCAATGAATCTTTACCCCCCTCCATCTCTTCTTCCTCTCGTTCTGCCTCTCCCTCACTCGTCCTTCCCATTTATTGCTTTGTACAGCAAAGCACCATTACTGATCCCTTCCAAAGCACAAACTAAAAATCTATCCCGTTGTCATTTGCTTCGCCGT
>JAQIUQ010006634.1:0-52500 GCA_030378365.1 Hybognathus amarus
TTTCGGGTCAAAATTTTGATTTTCTTGAAACTCTGGATTCCTATAGAGGGCCATGTGACTTAGATCTGAGTGCAAAAATGGAGGCTCTACACCCTTCCAGAGCTGAGATATTGAGATTTCACGTAGCATTTATGCCATTGTAAATATCTCAATATCTCAGCTCTGTATGCCATTATAAATATCTAAATATCTCAGCTCTGGGAAGGGTCTAGAGCCTCCATTTTTGCACTCAGATCTAAGTCCCATGGCCCTCTATCAGAATCCAGAGTTTCAAGAAAATCAAACTTCTGACCCCGAAAAAAAACGACAGTGGTACCCCTTACGTTTTTTTTCGGGTCAAAATTTTGATTTTCTTGAAACTCTGGATTCTGATAGAGGGCCATGTGACTTAGATCTGAGTGCAAAAATGGAGGCTCAATACCTTCCAGAGCTGAGATATTGAGATTTCACTTAGCATTTATGCCATTGTAAATATCTCAATATCTCAGCTCTGTATGCCATTATAAATATCTAAATATCTCAGCTCTGGAAGGGTCTAGAGCCTCCATTTTTGCACTCAGATCTAAGTCCCATGGCCCTCTATCAGAATTCAGAGTTTCAAGAAAATCAAAACTCTCATCCCGAAAAAAAATCAGCAGTGTACCCCTTACGTTTTTTTTCTGGGTCAAAATTTTGATTTTCTTGAAACTCTGGATTCCTATAGAGGGCCATGGGACTTAGATCTGAGTGCAAAATGGAGGCTCTAGACACCTTCCAGAGCTGAGATATTGAGATTTCACGCAGCATTTATGCTCATATGTGAAGATCTCAATATCCTCAGTCGTCTGACGGCCATTATAAATATCTGCAAACAATCAGTCCTGGAAGGGTCTAGAGGCTCCATCCTTGCACTCTAGTTTAAGTCCCATGGCCCCTATCAGAATCCAGAGTTTCAAGAAGATCGGAGAAACTTATCTGACTTTCCCGTAAAAACGTAGTGGACCCCTGCTACCTTTTTTTTTCGGGTCTAAAATTTTGATTTTCTTGAAACTCTGGATTCTGATAGAGGGCCATGGGACTGACACCTGAGTGCAAAAATGGAGGCTCTAGACCCTTCCAGAGCTGAGATATTTAGATATTTATAATGGCATATAAGCTGAGATATTGAGATATTTACAATGGCATAAATGCTACGTGAAATCTCAATATCTCAGCTCTGGAAGGGTCTAGAGCCTCCATTTTTGCACTCAGATCTAAGTCACATGGCCCTCTATCAGAATCCAGAGTTTCAAGAAAATCAAAATTTATACCCGAAAAAAAATCGCAGGGGTACCACTTACGTTTTTTTTCGGGTCAAAATTTAGATTTTCTTGAAACTCTGGATTCTGATAGAGGGCCATGTGACTTAGATCTGAGTGCAAAAATGGAGGCTCTATACCTTCCAGAGCTGAGATATTGAGATTTCATGTAGCATTTATGCCATTGTAAATATCTCAATATCTCAGCTCTGTATGCCATTATAAATATCTAAATATCTCAGCTCTGGAAGGGTCTAGAGCCTCCACTTTTGCACTCAGATCTAAGTCCCATGGCCCTCTATCAGAATCCAGAGTTTCAAGAAAATCAAAACTTTGACCCGAAAAATCACAGTGGTACCCCTTACGTTTTTTTTTCTGGGTCAAAATTTTGATTTTCTTGAAACTCTGGATTCCTGATAGAGGGCCATGGGACTTAGATCTGAGTGCAAAAATGGAGGCTCAGACCTTCCAGAGCTGAGATATTGAGATTTCACGTAGCATTTATGCCATTGTAAATATCTCAATATCTCAGCTTGTATGCCATTATAAATATCTAAATATCTCAGCTCTGGAAGGGTCTAGAGCCTCCATTTTTGCACTCAGATCTAAGTCCCATGGCCCTCTATCAGAATCCAGAGTTTCAAGAAAATCAAAATTTCTGACCCGAAAAAAAACGAAGGGGTACCACTGTCGTTTTTTTTTTCGGGTCAAAATTTTGATTTTCTTGAAACTCTGGATTCCTATAGAGGGCCATGGGACTTAGATCTGAGTGCAAAAATGGCTTCACAAAAACACAACATTTCATTAACATTTATGCATTGTACATTCATATATCAACTTGAGGCCATTAAAAAATATCAATATCTTGAAACAACTTACAGCCTTCATTTTGCACTTAACCAAGTCACATGGCCCTCTATCAATTTGATAGTTTCAAAATAAATCAAACTCTACCTAAAACAAAGGACAGTCTACTTGTCTCTTTTTTTGTTAAAATTTTATTTTCTTTAAACTTTGATTCCGAATGGATGGGACTTATCAAGTGAAAAAATGGAGGCTCATACCTTTCAGCTAGATATTTAGACATTCACTTATAATGGCAAATATCTTATATCTCAGCTCATGCATGAATGCTGCTGGAATATCTTCAGATCTCAGCTCTGAAAGGTTTAGCAGCCTTCATTTTGCACTCAGATTTAAGTCCATGGCCCTCATCATATTCTCATAACTTTCAGAACTTCAAAATTCTTGACTCCGAAAAAAAACTGAGTGGTACCCCTTACGTTTTTTTTGGGTCTAAAATTTTGATTTTCTTGAAACTCTGGATTCTATAGAGGGCCATGGGACTTAGATCTGAGTGCAAAAATGGAGGCTCTACACCTTTCAGAGCTGAGTATATTGAGATTTTATTAGCATTTATGCCATTGTAAATATCTCAATATCTCAGCTTGTATGCCATTATAAATATTTAAATATTCTCAGCTTGGAAGGGTCTAACAGCCTTCATCTTAGATTAATTTCATTGCCCATTCAGAATCAAAAATTTTCAAGAACAAAACTTTATCTCTAAAATTACAGGGAAACCTTGTTTTTTTTGGGTCAAAATTTTGATTTTCTGAAATTCTATTCCGATAAAGGGCCATGTGACTTAGAATTAAGCAAAAATGGAGCTCTAGACCTTCAGAGCTAGAACACATATTGCATTCATTAGCATTTATGCCATTGTAGATATCTCAGATATCTCAGCTCCTTGTATTATCCAAAATATCAAAATATCTCAGCTCTGGAAGGGCCCAGCCTTCATTGCCTCTATCAGAATTCAGATGTTTAAAATCTCAAAAAAAAACGTACAGGGGTACCCCTGTACGTTTTTTTTTGGGCTCAAATTTCTGTTTTCTTGAAACTCCTGGATTCCCAATAGAGGGCCATGGGACTGTAGATCCGAGTGCTAAAAAGTGGAGGCTCCTCGACCCTTCCAGAGCTGAGATATTTAGATATTTATAATGGCATACAGCTGAGATATTGAATATTTACAATGGCATAAATGCTCACGTGAAATTCTCAGATCTCAGCTCTGGAAGGGTCTAGAGCCTCCAATTTTGCACTCAGATCTAAGTCACATGGCCCTCTATCAGAATCCAGAGTTTCAAGAAAATCAAAATTTCTACCCGAAAAAACGTAAGGGGTACCACTGTCGTTTTTTTTTCGGGTCAAAATTTTGATTTTTCTTGAAACTCTGGATTCTGATAGAGGGCCATGTGACTTAGATCTGAGTGCAAAAATGGAGGCTCTACACCTTCAGAGCTAGATATTGAGATTTCACGTAGCATTTATGCCATTGTAAATATCTCAATATCTCAGCTCTGTATGCCATTATAAATATCTAAATATCTCAGCTCTGGAAGGGTCTAGAGCCTCCATTTTTGCACTCAGATCTAAGTCCCATGGCCCTCTATCAGAATCCAGAGTTTCAAGAAAATCAAAATTTTGACCCGAAAAAAATAAGGTGGTACCACTGTACGTTTTTTTTTCGGGTCAAAATTTTGATTTTCTTGAAACTCTGGATTCTGATAGAGGGCCATGTGACTTAGATCTGAGTGCAAAAATGGAGGCTCTAGACCTTCCAGAGCTGAGATATTGAGATTTCACGTAGCATTTATGCCATTGTAAATATCTCAATATCTCAGCTCTGTATGCCATTATAAATATCTAAATATCTCAGCTCTGGAAGGGTCTAGAGCCTCCATTTTTGCACTCAGATTTAAGTCCCATGGCCCTCTATCAGAATCCAGAGTTTCAAGAAAATCAAAATTTTGACCTCAAAAAAAAAACGTACAGTGGTACCACTGTACGTTTTTTTTTGGGTCAAAATTTTGATTTTCTTGAAACTCTGGATTCTGATAGAGGGCCATGTGACTAGATCTGAGTGCAAAAATGGAGGCTCTAGACCTTTCAGAGCTGAGATATTGAGATTTCACGTAGCATTTATGCCATTGTAAATATCTCAATATCTCAGCTCTGTATGCCATTATAAATATCTAAATATCTCAGCTCTGGAAGGGTCTAGAGCCTCCATTTTTTGCATTAATGTTTAGTTCACTGGCCTTTCATTTAATTCAGAACTTTCAAATGAAAATTTTTTAAAAAAACATAAAAGGGTCACTGTTGTTTTTCGGGTCAAAATTTTGTTTTTCTCGAAATTCTGGATTCTGACAGAGGGCCATGTGACGTAGATCTGAAGTGCCAAAACTGGAAGTGCTTGTAGACCTTTCCAGAGCTGAGATATTGAGATCCATAAGCATTTATGCCATTAGTATATTGAATATTCAATGCCATATGTCAATATAAATTCAAATTCAGCTTGGAAGGTCTAGCACTTCATTGCATAATACAAACCATTCAGAGTTCAAGAAAATTATTATCTATCTAAAAGTAATGAACCCTTACGTTTTTTTTTGGTTAAAATTTTATTTTCTGAAATCTTAATTCACAGAGGGCCATGTGACTTAGATCTTAGTGCAAAAATGAACTCTGAGCCTTCCAGAGCTGAGATATTTATATTTCATTGGAGCATTTATGCCATTGTAAATATCTCAATATCTCAGCTTGTATGCCATTATAAATATCTAAATATCTCAGCTCTGGAAGGGAGTTCAATAGAGCCTCCATTTTTGCACTCAGCACTCAAGTTCGCATGGCCGTCGATTCAGAATCCAGATGTTTCAAGAAATCAAAATTTTGACCCCGAATTAAAAACGTCGAGTGGTACCCCTTACGTTTTCTTTTTTTCGGGCTCAAAATTTTGATTTTCTTGAAACTCTGGATTCTGATAGAGGGCCATGTGACTTAGATCTGAGTGCAAAAATGGAGGCTCTATACCTTCCAGAGCTGAGATATTGAGATTTCACGTAGCATTTATGCCATTGTAAATATCTCAATATCTCAGCTCTGTATGCCATTATAAATATCTAAATATCTCAGCTCTGGAAGGGTCTAGAGCCTCCATTTTTGCACTCAGATCTAAGTCACATGGCCCTCTATCAGAATCCAGAGTTTCAAGAAAATCAAAATTTTGACCCGAAAAAAAACGACAGTGGTACCCCTGTACGTTTTTTTTTTCGGGTCAAAATTTTGATTTTCTTGAAACTCTGGATTCTGATAGAGGGCCATGTGACTTAGATCTGAGTGCAAAAATGGAGGCTCTAGACCCTTCCAGAGCTGAGATATTGAGATTTCACGTAGCATTTATGCCATTGTAAATATCTCAATATCTCAGCTCTGTATGCCATTATAAATATCTAAATATCTCAGCTCTGGGAAGGGTCTAGAGCCTCCATTTTTGCACTTAGATCTAAGTCCCATGGCCCTCTATCAGAATCCAGAGTTTCAAGAAAATCAAAATTCTCACCTCGAAAAATAACTAAGGGGTACCACTGTCGTTTTTTTTTTCGGGTCAAAATTTTGATTTTCTTGAAAACTCTGGATTCTGATAAAGGGCCATGGGACTCTAGATCTGAGTGCAAAAAATTGGAGTGCTGTAGACACCTTCCAGAGCTGAGATAGATTTTAGATATCCATGAATTGGGCATACAAGCTGAACATATTCAGCACCACACCAGGAAAACTATCAGAATCTCAATATCTAGTTGCAAAGGGTTTACACCTCCATCTTGACCAGACCCAAACCACTGGACTTAATCTATCAAAACCTCACCCAAAAATCACAGTGTAACCCTTACCTTTTTGGTCAAATTTTGATTTCTTCAAAACTCCATCCCATAGAGGGCCATGTGACTTAAAATTGAGCAAAATGGAGGCTCAGACTTCAGCAAGATATTCATTTCACATAGCATTCATGCCATTGCAGATATCATCAATATCTCAGTCTCTGCTATACTGTCACATTATAAATATCTAAAATCAGCCTGGAAAGGGTTAATACACTTCATGATCCTTATTGAGTATGAATCACCTCAAATCAGTGCAACCCCTAATGCTCTTTACGTTTCATATTTCTTGAAGTCTTACTCCACAGAGGGCCATGCTACCAGATCTGAATGCAAATGGAGGCTCTTAAGATTTCAGCTGAAGTATTAGATTTTATTAGATTTATGTATTTAAAATTTGAAATTCTAGCTCCTTGAACTGTCATTATAAATATTGAAAATTCAGCTCTGGGAGTTAGAGCCTCCATTTTTAGATTATATCTTAAGTTCATTATCAGGTTGAGTTTCAATAAAATTGTCTTAAAAATTAAGTAAATCACTGTCTTTTTCTGGCTAAAATTTCATTTCTTAACTCTGTATTCAGAGGGCCATGGAACTTAGATTTAGTGCAAAAATGGAGGCTCTAGACCCTTCCAGAGCTGAGATATTTAGATATTTATAATGGCATACAGAGCTGAGATATTGAGATATTTACAATGGCATAAATGCTGACGACATGATGCAGCTCTCTGCAAGGCACGGTCAGCTCTGCAAGAACTCGGCTCAGATCTAAGCCACATGGCCCTCATCAGAATCAGAGTTTCAAGAAATCAAATTCTACCCCCAAAAAACGAAGAGGTACCCTGTGCGTTTTTTTTTCGGGTCAAAATTTTGATTTTCTTGAAACTCTGGATTCTGATAGAGGGCCATGGGACTTAGATCTGAGTGCAAAAATGGAGGCTCTAGACCCTTCCAGAGCTGAGATATTGAGATTTCATGTAGCATTTATGCCATTGTAAATATCTCAATACTCAGCTCTGTATGCCATTATATCTATCTCAATATCTCAGCTCCTGCAAGGGTCTAGCAGCCTCCATTTTCGCACTCAGATCTGAAGTCCCATGGCCCTCTATCAGAATCCAGAGTTCCAGCCTTCAAAATCTCGAGCCGAAAACAATCGTAAGGGGTACCACTGTCGTTTTTTTTGGGTCAAAAATTTTCGATTTTCTTGAAACTCTGGATTCTGATAGAGGGCCATGTGACTTAGATCTGCGTGCAAAAATGGAGGCTCTCAGACCCTTCAGAGCTTGAGATATCTGAGATTTTCACGTCAGCATTTACATGCCATCCGGAAATATCTCAATAATCTCAGCTTCTGTATGCCATTATAAATATCTCATTATCTCAGCTCCGGAAGGGTCTGAGCAGCTTCTTCACTTTGCACTTAGCCTAAGTCACATGGCCTCTATCTAACGCAGAGTTTCAAGAATATCTAGAACTTATCCCTGACCCGACAATAAAAAACGTAAGGGGTACCACTGTCGTTTTTTTTCGGGTCAAAATTTCGAGTTTCTTGAAACTCTGGCAGTTCTGATAGAGGGCCACTGGGACCTAGACCTGAGTGCTAACCGAGGCTCTAGACCCATCCAGAGCTGAGATATTTAGACATCTATAATGGCACACAGCGTGAGATATTGAAGATATTGTCCAATGGCATAAATGCTACGTGCTAATTCTCAATATCTTTGTAGCTCTGGAGAGGGCCTAGAGCCTCCATCTTTCCGCACTTCAGACCCAAGCTCACGTGGCCCTTTATCAGAATCACAGAGTTCAAGAAAATCTAAACTCCTGACCCCGAAAAATAAACGTACAGTGGTACCCCTTACGTTGTTTTCAGGTCAAAATTTTGATTTTCTTGAAAACTTGGATTCTGATAGAGGGCCATGTGACTTAGATCTGAGTGCAAAAATGGAGGCTCTAGACCTTCCAGAGCTGAGATATTGAGATTTCACGTAGCATTTATGCCATTGTAAATATCTCAATATCTCAGCTCTGTATGCCATTATAAATATCTAAATATCTCAGCTCTGGAAGGGTCTAGAGCCTTCATTTTTGCACTCAGATTAAGTCCCATGGCCCTCTATCAGAATCCAGAGTTTCAAGAAAATCAAAATTTTACCCGAAAAAAAACGTACAGTGGTACCCCTGTACGTTTTTTTTTTGGGTCAAAATTTTGATTTTCTTGAAACTCTGGATTCTGATAGAGGGCCATGGGACTTAGATCTGAGTGCAAAAATGGAGGCTCTAGACCCTTCCAGAGCTGAGATATTGAGATTTCACGTAGCATTTATGCCATTGTAAATATCTCAATATCTCAGCTCCTGTATGCCATTATAAATATCTTAAATATCTCAGCTCTGCAAGGTCTAGAGCCTCCATTTTGCATCTCAGATCTAAGTCCCACGGCCCTCTATCAGAATCCAGAGTTTCAAAAAATCAAAATTTTGACCCGTAAAAAAAACGTAAGGGGTACCACTGTCGTTTTTTTTTCGGGTCAAAATTTTGATTTTCTTGAAACTCTGGATTCTGATAGAGGGCCATGGGACTTAGATCTGAGTGCAAAATGGAGGCTCTAGACCCTTCCAGAGCTGAGATATTCAGACATTCATAATGGCATACAGAGCTGAGATATTGAGATATTTACAATGGCATATAATGTCTACGTGAAATCTCAATATCTCCAGCTCTGGAAGGGTCTAGAGCCTCCATTTTTGCACTCGATCTAGTCACATGGCCCTTTATCAGAATCCAGAGTTTCAAGCAAAATCAAAACTTTACCCAAAAAAAAAACTGGAAGGGGTACCACTGTCCTTTTTGGGTTAAAATTTTGATTTTCTTGAAACTCTGGATTCTGACAGAGGGCCATGGGACTTAGATCTGAGTGCAAAAATGGAGGCTCTAGACCCTTCCAGAGCTGAGATATTTAGATATTTATAATGGCATACAGAGCTGAGATATTGAAATATTTACAATGGCATAAATGCTACGTGAAATCTCAATATCTCAGCTCTGGAAGGGTCTAGAGCCTCCATCTTTGCACTTAGATTAAGTCCCATGGCCCTCTATCAGAATCAGAGTTTCAAGAAAATCAACTTTCACCCTTGAAAAAAAACAGTGACAGTGGTACCCCTTTCGTTTCTGGGTCAAAATTTTGATTTTCTTGAAACTCTGGATTCTGATAGAGGGCCATGTGACTTAGATCTGAGTGCAAAAATGGAGGCTCTACACCCTTCAGAGCTGAGATATTGAGATCTCACGTAGCATTTATGCCATTGTAAATATCTCAATATCTCAGCTCTGTATGCCATTATAAATATCTAAATATCTCAGCTCTGCAAGGTCTAGCATTCATTTTGCACTTCAGTCCCATGGCCCTCTATCAGAATCCAGAGTTTCAAGAAAATCAAAATTTTGACCCGAAAAAAAACACAGTGAGTACCACTTACGTTTTTTTTTCGGGTCAAAATTTTGATTTTCTTGAAACTCTGGATTCTGATAGAGGGCCATGTGACTTAGATCTGAGTGCAAAAATGGAGGCTCTAGACCCTTCCAGAGCTGAGATATTGAGATTTCACGTAGCATTTATGCCATTGTAAATATCTCAATATCTCAGCTCTGTATGCCATTATAAATATCTAAATATCTCAGCTCTGCAAGGTCTCAGAGCCTCCATTTTGCACTCAGATCTAAGTCCCATGGCCCTCTATCAGAATCCAGAGTTTCAAGAAAATCAAAATTTTGACCCGAAAAAAAAACGTACAGGGGTACCCCTGTACGTTTTTTTTGGGTCAAAATTTTGATTTTCTTGAAACTCTGGATTCTGATAGAGGGCCATGTGACTTAGATCTGAGTGCAAAAATGGAGGCTCTAGACCCTTCCAGAGCTGAGATATTTGAGATCTCACGTAGCAATTTACTGCCATTGGAGATATCCAGATTCTCTAGCTCTGTATGGCCATTAGATAAAATATCTATAAAATATCTCAGCTCTGGAAGGGTCAGAGCCTCCATTTTGCACTCAGAATTGTGTTTCACTGGGCCCTCATCATACTTCATAGAGTTTCAAAGAAAACCAAATACGATCTCTCGAATTAAAACGCAAGGGGTACCACTGTCCGTTTTTTTTTTTTCGGGTCAAAATTTTGATTTTCTTGAAACTCTGGATTCTGATAGAGGGCCATGGGACTTAGATCTGAGTGCAAAAAATGGAGGCTCTAGACCCTTCCAGAGCTGAGATATTTATATTTATAATGGCATACAGAGCTGAGATATTGAGATATTTACAATGGCATAAATGCTACGTGAAATCTCAATATCTCAGCTCTGGAAGGGTCTAGAGCCTCCATTTTTGCACTCAGATCTAAGTCACATGGCCCTCTATCAGAATCCAGAGTTTCAAGAAAATCAAAATTTCTAATCCTCAAAAAAAAAACGCAGGGTACCCACTGTACGTTTTTTTTTGCGGGTCAAAATTTTGATTTTCTTGAAACTCTGGATTCTGATAGAGGGCCATGGGACTTAGATCTGAGTGCAAAAATGGAGGCTCTAGACCCTTCCAGAGCTGAGATATTGAGATCTCACGTAGCATTTATGCCATTGTAAATATCTCAATATCTCAGCTCTGTATGCCATTATAAATATCTAATATCTCAGCTCTGGAAGGGTCTAGAGCCTCCATTTTTGCACTCAGATCTAAGTCCCATGGCCCTCTATCAGAATCCAGAGT
Organism: Hybognathus amarus; assembly: GCA_030378365.1. Lineage (NCBI taxonomy): Eukaryota > Metazoa > Chordata > Actinopteri > Cypriniformes > Leuciscidae > Hybognathus > Hybognathus amarus. The sequence goes on from JAQIUQ010006634.1 coordinate 10,769, forward strand.
TTCAAGAAAATCAAAACTTTGACCCGAAAAAAAAACGTAAGGGGTACCACTGTCGTTTTTTTTTCGGGTCAAAATTTTGATTTTCTTGAAACTCTGGATTCTGATAGAGGGCCATGTGACTTAGATCTGAGTGCAAAAATGGAGGCTCTAGCACCTTCCAGAGCTGAGATATTGAGATTTCACGTAGCATTTATGCCATTGTAAATATCTCAATATCTCAGCTCTGTATGCCATTATAAATATCTAAATATCTCAGCTCTGGAAGGGTCTAGAGCCTCCATTTTTGCACTCAGATCTAAGTCCCATGGCCCTCTATCAGAATCCAGAGTTTCAAGAAAATCAAAATTTCTGATCCCGAAAAAAAAACGACAGTGGTACCCCTGTACGTTTTTTTTTCGGGTTAAAATTTTGATTTTCTTGAAACTCTGGATTCTGATAGAGGGCCATGGGACTTAGACCTGAGTGCAAAAATGGAGGCCTCAGACCCTTCCAGAGCTGACGACATCCAGATATTCTACAATGCACACAGAGCCGAAATATGTCTAGAACATCACAATGGCATAAATGCTACGTGAAATTCTCAATACTCAAGCTCTGGAAGGGTCTTAGAGCCTCCATTACTTTGCACTCAGATCTAAGTCACATGGCCCATCTATCAGAATCCGAGAACTCTTCAAGAAAATCAAAATTTTATGACGTTAAAAAACGACAGTGGTACCCCTTACGTTTTCTCTTTCGATGTCAAATTCCGATTCTTGAAACTCTGGGATTTTGATAGAGGGCCATGTGACTTAGATCTGAGCTGCAAAAATGGAGGCTCTCAGCACCTTTCAGAGCTGAGATATTGAGATTTCACGTAGCATTTATGCCATCTGTAAATATCTCAATATCTCAGCTCTGTATGCCATTATAAATATCTAAATATCTCAGCTCTGGAAAGGTCTAGAGCCTCCATTTTTGCACTGAGATCTAAGTCCCATGGCCCTCTATCAGAATCCAGAGTTTCAAGAAAATCAAAATTTTGACCCGAAAAAAAACGCAAGGGGTACCACTGTCGTTTTCTTTTTGGGTTAAAATTTTGATTTTCTTGAAACTCTGGATTCTGATAGAGGGCCATGGGACTTAGATCTGAGTGCAAAAATGGAGGCTCTAGACCCTTCCAGAGCTGAGATATTTAGATATTTATAATGGCATATAGCTGAGATATTGAGATATTTACAATGGCATAAATGCTACGTGAAATCTCAATATCTCAGCTCTGGAAGGGTCTAGAGCCTCCATTTTTGCACTCAGATCAAGTCACATGGCCCTCTATCAGAATCCAGAGTTTCAAGAAAATCAAATTTGCACCTCGAAAAAAAAACGACAGTGGTACCCCTTACGTTTTTTTTGGGTCAAAATTTTGATTTTCTTGAAACTCTGGATTCTGATAGAGGGCCATGGGACTTAGATCTGAGTGCAAAAATGGAGGCTCTAGACCTTCAGAGCTGAGATATTGAGATCTCATGTAGCATTTATGCCATTGTAAATATCTCAATATCTCAGCTCTGTATGCCATTATAAATATCTAAATATCTCAGCTCTGGAAGGGTCTAGAGCCTCCATTTTTGCACTCAGATTAAGTCCCATGGCCCTCTATCAGAATCCAGAGTTTCAAGAAAATCAAAATTTTGACCTCAAAAAAAAACGAAAGGGGTACCACTGTACGTTTTTTTTTCGGGTCAAAATTTTGATTTTCTTGAAACTCTGGATTCTGATAGAGGGCCATGGGACTTAGATCTGAGTGCAAAAATGGAGGCTCAGACCTTCAGAGCTGAGATATTGAGATTTCACTTAGCATTTATGCCATTGTAAATATCTCAATATCTCAGCTCTGTATGCCATTATAAATATCTAAATATCTCAGCTCTGGAAGGGTCTAGAGCCTCCATTTTTGCACTCAGATCTTAAGTCCACATGGCCCTCTATCAATCCAGAGTTTCAAGAAAATCAAACTTCTACCCGTCAAAAAAACGCAAGGGGTACCACTGTCGTTTTTTTTTCGGGTCAAAATTTTGATTTTCTTGAAACTCTGGATTCCGATAGAGGGCCATGGGACTTAGATCTGAGTGCAAAAATGGAGGCTCTAGATCTTTTCAGAGCTGAGATATTTGAGATTTCACGTAGCATTTATGCCATTGTAAATATCTCAATATCTCAGCTCTGTATGCCATTATAAATATCTAAATATCTCAGCTCCTGCAAAGGGGTCTAGAGCCTCCATTTTTGCACTCAGATCTAAGCCACATGGCACTCTATCAATCCATAGTTTCAAGTAAAACCAAACTTCCCACCCGAAAAAAAAAACGACAGTGGTACCCCTGTACGTTTTTTTTCGGGTCAAAATTTTGATTTTCTTGAAACTCTGGATTCTGATAGAGGGCCATGTGACTTAGATCTGAGTGCAAAAATGGAGGCTCTCACACCTTCAGAGCTGAGATATTGAGATTTCACGTAGCATTTATGCCATTGTAAATATCTCATATCTCAGGTCTGTATGCCATTATAAATATCAAAATATCTCAGCTCTGGAAGGGTCTAGAGCCTCCGTTTTGCACTCAGATCTAAGTCCCACTGGCCCTTCATCAGAATCCAGAGTTTCAGAAAATCAAAATTCTGAATCTCGAAAAAAAGAATGCAAGGGGTAGCTCACTGTCCTTTTTTTGGGTTAAAATTTTTCTGATTTTCCTGAAACTCTGGATTCCTGAGAGAGGGCCATGGGAGCCTAGATCTGAGTGCAAAAAAATGGAGGCCCTGAGACCCTTCACAGAGCTGAGACAGTTCAGATCTCACGGAGCATTTATGCCATTGTAAATATCTCGATACTCAGCTCTGTATGCCATTACTAAATATCTCACAACTCTTCCTCACTCAGATCTAAGCTCACATGGCCCTCTATTCAGAAATCCAGAATTTCAAGAAAGTCAAAATTTTGACCCGAAAAAAGTAAGGGTACCACTGTCGTTTTTTTTTTTGGGTCAAAATTTTGATTCTCTTGAAACTCTGGATTCTGATAGAGGGCCATGGGACTTAGATCTGAGTGCAAAAATGGTAGGCTCTAGACCTTCAGAGCTGAGATATTGAGATCTCATCGTAGCATTTATGCCATTGTAAATATCTCAATATCTCAGCCTCTGTATGCCATTATAAATATCTACAATACTCAGCTCTGGAAGGGTCTAGAGCCTCCATTTTTGCACTCAGATTTAAGTCCCATGGCCCTCTATCAGAATCCAGTAGTTTCAAGAAAATCAAAATTTTGACCCGAAAAAACGTAAGGGGTACCACTGTCGTTTTTTTTTTTGGGTCAAAATTTTGATTTTCTTGAAACTCTGGATTCCTGATAGAGGGCCATGGGACTTAGATCTGAGTGCAAAATGGAGGCTCAGACCCTTCCAGAGCTGAGATATTTAGATATTTATAATGGCATACACAGCTGAGATATTGAGATATTTACAATGGCATAAATGCTACGTGAAATCTCAATATCTCAGCTCTGGAAGGGTCTAGAGCCTCCATTTTTGCACTCAGATCTAAGTCCCATGGCCCTCTATCAGAATCCAGAGTTTCAAGAAAATCAAAACTTTGACCCGAAAAAAAAACGTACAGGGGTACCCCTGTACGTTTTTTTTTGGGTCAAAATTTTGATTTTCTTGAAACTCTGGATTCTGATAGAGGGCCATGGGACTTAGATCTGAGTGCAAAAATGGAGGCTCTAGACCCTTCCAGAGCTGAGATATTGAGATATCTATAATGCATACAGAGCTGAGATATTGAGATATTTACAATGGCATAAATGCTACGTGAGATCTCAATATCTCAGCTCTGGAAGGGTCTCAGAGCCTCCATTTCTGCACTCAGATCAAGTCCCATGACCTCTATTTAGAATCCAGAGTTTCAAGAAAATCAAAATTTTTATCCTAAAAACTACAGTGGTACCCCTTACGTTTTTTTTCGGGTACAAAATTTTGATTTTCTTGAAACTCTGGATTCTGATAGAGGGCCATGTGACTAGATCTGAGTGCAAAATGGAGGCTCAATACCTTCCAGAGCTGAGATATTGAGATTTCACGTAGCATTTATGCCATTGTAAATATCTCAATGTTCTCAGCTCTGTATGCCATTATAAATATCTAGAAACACTATCTCAGCTCTGGAAGGGTCTAGAGCCTTCATTTTGCACTTAGTGGCCGATGAGTCCATGGGCCTTCATCAGATTTTACAGCAATTCATGACCCGATTATCTCGAAAACGTAGGGGTACCACTGTCGCTTTTTTTGGGTCGAAAATTTTTGATTTCTTGGTCTTGGAATTCTGAGAGAGGCCATGTAACTGAGATCTGAGTGCAAAATGGAGGCTCAGACCCTTCCAGAGCCGAGATATTGCAGATCTTCATGTAGCATTTATGCCATTGTAAATATCTCAATATCTCAGCTCTGTATGCCATTATAAATATCTGCAGATTCACTCTGAAGGGATTAGCAGCCTCCATTTTTGCACTTAGATCTAAATCACATGGCCCTCATCAGAATCAGAATTTCAATAATCGAAATTTTGACCCTCTAAAAATGACAGTGGTAATCCCTTACGTTTTTTTGTGGGTCAAAATTTTGATTTTCTGAAACTCTGGATTCTGAATAGAGGGCCATGTGACTTAGATCTGAGTGCAAAGTGGAGGCTCTAGACCCTTCCAGAGCTGATATTGAGATTTCACGTAGCATTTATGCCATTGTAAATATCTCAATATCTCAGCTCTGCTATGCCATTATAAATATCTAAAATATCTCAGCTCTGGAAGGGTCTAGAGCCTCCATTTTGATTAAAGTTTATGGCCCATAATCAAAATCAAAAATCCAGTCTTGTCTCAAGAGCTACTGTTTTCCTGTCAAATTTTAATTTCTTGAACTTGAATTCCAGAAGGGCCATGGCACTTACATCTAGTGCAAGATGGAGACCTCACACCTTACAATATTGAATATTTACATAGCATAAATGCCACGGGAAATCCCAATATCTCAGCTTGCAAAGGTCTACAGTTCACTTTGCATCACAATTAAACACATGCCCTCTATCATAATCCAGAACTTTAATAAAAAAACCTTTATCTCAAAAAAAAGGAGTAACATCCGTTTTTTTGTTAATTTTTTAAACTTGAATTTGCAGAGGCCATGTGACTAATACTTAGTGCAAATGGAGGCTCTAGACCCTTCCAGAGCTGAGAGTATATTTAGATATTTATAATGCATATAGCTGAGTATATTGAGATATTTACAATGGCATAAGATGCTACGTGCCAGAATCTCTCAATATCTCAGCTCTGGAAGGGTCTAGAGCCTCCATTTCTCAACTACAGATCTAAGTCCCATGGCCCTCATATCAGAATCCAGAGTTTCAAGTAAATTAATAACTTTGATCTCAAAAAGATCACAGTGGTACCCCTTACGTTTTTTTTTTCGGGTAAAAATTTTGATTTCTTGAAACTCTGGATTCTGATAGAGGGCCATGTGACTTAGATCTAGTGCAAAAATGGAGGCTCTAGACCTTTCCAGAGCTGAGATATTGAGATTTCATTAGCATTTATGCCATTGTAAATATCTCAATATCTCAGCTTGTATGCCATTATAAATATCTAAATATCTCAGCTCTGGAAGGGTCTAGAGCCTCCATTTTTGCACTCAGATCTAAGTCCCATGGCCCTCTATCAGAATCCAGAGTTTCAAGAAAATCAAAATTTTGACCCTAAAAAAAAACTGAAGGGGTACCACTGTCGTTTTTTTTTCGGGTCAAAATTTTGATTTTCTTGAAACTCTGGATTCTGATAGAGGGCCATGGGACTTAGATCTGAGTGCAAAAATGGAGGCTCTAGACCCTTCCAGAGCTGAGATATTTAGATATTTATAATGGCATATAGCTGAGATATTGAGATATTTACAATGGCATAAATGCTACGTGAAATCTCAATATCTCAGCTCTGGAAAGGGTCTAGAGCCTCCATTTTTGCACTCAGATCTAAGTCCCATGGCCCTCTATCAGAATCCAGAGTTTCAAGAAAATCAAAATTTTGACCCGAAAAAAAAACGACAGTGGTACCCCTTACGTTTTTTTTTCGGGTCAAAATTTTGATTTTCTTGAAACTCTGGATTCCTGATAGAGGGCCATGTGACTTAGATCTGAGTGCAAAAATGGAGGCTCAGACCTTCCAGAGCTGAGATATTGAGATTTCACGTAGCATTTATGCCATTGTAAATATCTCAATATCTCAGCTCCTGTATGCCATTATAAATATCTAAATATCTCAGCTCTGGAAGGGTCTAGAGCCTCCATTTTTGCACTCAGATCTAAGTCACATGGCCCTCTATCAGAATCCAGAGTTTCAAGAAAATCAAAAATTTTGACTCTGAAAAAAAAAACGTGAAGGGTACCACTGTACGTTTTTTTTTTTCAGGTCAAAATTTTGATTTTCTTGAAACTCTGGATTCTGATAGAGGGCCATGGAACTAGATCTGAGTGCAAAAATGGAGGCTCTTAGACCTTCAGAGCTGAGATATTGAGATTTCACGTAGCATTTATGCCATTGTAAATATCTCAATATCTCAGCTCTGTATGCCATTATAAATATCTAATATAGTTCAGCTTGTAAGGGTCTAGAGCCTTCACTTTTGCACTCAGACCAAGTCATGCCCTCTATAAATCCAGAGTTTCAAGAAAATCGAAACTTTCGACCCCGAAAAAAAACGTAAGGGGTACCACTGTCCTTTTTTTTTGGGTCAAAATTTTGATTTTTTTGAAACTCTGGATTCCTACAGGGGCCATGGGACTTAGATCTGAGTGCAAAAATGGAGGCTCAGACCTTTCAGAGCTGAGATATTGAGATTTCACGTAGCATTTATGCCATTGTAAATATCTCAATATCTCAGCTCTGTATGCCATTATAAATATCTAAAATATCTCAGCTCTGGAAGGGTCTAGAGCCTCCATTTTTGCACTCAGATCTAAGTCCCATGGCCCTCATCAGAATCCAGAGTTTCAAGAAAATCAAAATTTTGACCCAAAAAAAAACGTACAGGGGTACCACTGTACGTTTTTTTTTCGGGTCAAAATTTTGATTTTCTTGAAACTCTGGATTCTGATAGAGGGCCATGTGACTTAGATCTGAGTGCAAAAATGGAGGCTCTAGACCCTTCCAGAGCTGAGATATTGAGATTTCACGTAGCATTTATGCCATTGTAAATATCTCAATATCTCAGCTCTGTATGCCATTATAAATATCTAATATCTCAGCTCTGGGAAGGGTCTAGAGCTTTCATTTTGCACTCAGATCTAAGTCCTATGGCCTCTTATCAGAATCCAGAGTTTCAAGAAAATCAAAATTTTGACCCTTGAAAAAAATGCAAAGGGTACCACTGTCGTTTTTTTTTCGGGTCAAAATTTTGATTTTCTTGAAACTCTGGATTCTGATAGAGGGCCATGTGACTTAGATCTGAGTGCAAAATGGAGGCTCTAGACCCTTCCAGAGCTACAGATATTGAGATATTTATAATGGCATATAGCTGAGATATTGAGATATTCACAATGGCATAAATGCCACTGTGTAAGTCTCAACAGCTCTGGCTCTGAGGAGGGTGCTAGAGCCTCCATTTCTGCACTCAGACTGCTAAGTCACATGGCCCTTCATCTCAGAATTGAGTAGTTCCAAGAAAATCAAACTCTGTCTTTAAAAAAGAACGACAGTGGTACCCCTTACGTTTTTTTTGGGTCAAAATTTTGATTTTCTTGAAACTCTGGATTCTGATAGAGGGCCATGTGACTTAGATCTGAGTGCAAAAAATGGAGGCTCAACACCTTCCAGAGCTGAGATATTGAATATTTCACGTAGCATTTATGCCATTGTAAATATCTCAATATCTCAGCTCTGTATGCCATTATAAATATCTAAATATCTCAGCTCTGGAAGGGTCTAGAGCCTCCATTTTTGCACTCAGATCTAAGTCCCATGGCCCTCTATTCAGAATCCAGAATTTCAAGAAAATCAAAATTTTGACCCTGAAAAAAAACGACAGTGGTACCACTGTACGTCTTTTTTTTTTCGGGTCAAAATTTTGATTTTCTTGAAACTCTGGATTCTGATAGAGGGCCATGTGACTTAGATCTGAGTGCAAAAATGGAGGCTCTAGACCCTTCCAGAGCTGAGATATTGAGATTTCACGTAGCATTTATGCCATTGTAAATATCTCAATATCTCAGCTCTGTATGCCATTATAAATATCTAAATATCTCAGCTCTGGAAGGGTCTAGAGCCTCCATTTTTGCACTCAGATCTAAGTCCCATGGCCCTCTATCAGAATCCCAGAGTTTCAAGAAGATTGGAGAAACTTATTTTTTCGCACAAAAAAAAAACGTAAGGGGTACCACTGTCGTTTTTTTTTTCAGGTCAAAATTTTGATTTTCTTGAAACTCTGGATTCTGATAGAGGGCCATGGGACTTAGATCTGAGTGCAAAAATGGAGGCTCTAGACCCTTCCAGAGCTGAGATATTGAGATTTCACGTAGCATTTATGCCATTGTAAATATCTCAATATCTCAGCTCTGTATGCCATTATAAATATCTAAATATCTCAGCTCTGGAAGGGTCTAGAGCCTCCATTTTTGCACTCAGATCTAAGTCCCATGGCCCTCTATCAGAATCCAGAGTTTCAAGAAAATCAAAATTTTGACCCGAAAAAAAAACGACAGTGGTACCACTGTACGTTTTTTTTTTGGGTCAAAATTTTGATTTTCTTGAAACTCTGGATTCTGATAGAGGGCCATGGGACTTAGATCTGAGTGCAAAAATGGAGGCTCTAGACCCTTCCAGAGCTGAGATATTTAGATATTTATAATGGCATACAGAGCTGAGATATTGAGATATTTACAATGGCATAAATGCTACGTGAAATCTCAATATCTCAGCTCTGGAAGGGTCTAGAGCCTCCATTTTGCACTCAGATCTAAGTCCCATGGCCCTCTATCAGAATCCAGAGTTTCAAGAAAATCAAAATTTTGACCCGAAAAAAAAACGTAAGGGGTACCACTGTCGTTTTTTTTTTGAGAGTCAAAATTTTGATTTTCTTGAAACTCTGGATTCTGATAGAGGGCCATGGGACTTAGATCTGAGTGCAAAAATGGAGGCCTCAAGCACCTTCAGAGCTGAGATATTGAGATCTCACGTAGCATTTATGCCATTGTAAATATCTCAATATCTCAGCTCTGTATGTCATTATAAATATTTAAAATATCTCAGCTCTGAAAGGGTCTAGAGAGGGTCTAAAGTAAGTTTCTCCAATCTTCTCAAAACTCTGGATTCTGATAGAGGGCCATGGAGCGTAGACCTGAGTGCAAAATGGAGGCTCATACCTTTCCTAAGCTGAGATATTGAGATTCCACATAGCATTTATGCCATTATAAAAATATCAATATCTCAGCTCTGGAAGGGTCTAGAGCCTCCATTTTTGCACTCAAGTCTAAGTCTCACTGCCCTCTCGGAATCCAGAGTTTCCAGAAGATCAGAGAAACTAAAAATTTTGACCCCCAAAAAAACGACAGTGGTACCCCTTATGTTTTTTTTTTCAGGGGCAAAAATTAAGTTTCTTCAATTTCAAAACTCCGGATTCTGATAGAGGGCCATGAGACGTGAGCTGAGCAAATGGAGGCTGAGACCTTCCTGAGCTGAGATATAGAGATTCCACATAGCATTTATGCCATTATAAATATATCAATATCTCAGCTCTGGAAGGGCTCAAGAGCCTCCATTTTTGCGCTATCTTAAGTTAAGTCTCATGGCCCTGCCATCGGCATCTTCAGAGTTTCAAGAAGATCAGAGAAACTAAAAATTTTGACCCCCCAAAAGATCGACAGTGGTACCCCTTATGTTTTTTTTGGAGGGCGAAAAATCTGAGTTTCTCCAATCTTCTCAAAAGCTCTGCTACTCCAAATGCAGAGAGCCATGAGCCGCAGACCTGAGTGCAAAAATGGAGGCTCAGAACCTTCCTGAGCTGAGATATTGAGATATCCACATTGCATTTTATGGCCATCTAAATATATAAATATATCTTTCTTTTTCTCAGCTCTGGAAGTGGTCTAGAGCCATTTCTGATTGACTCAAGTGTGGCCGCATGGCCCTTTATTCGAATTCAGAGTTTCAAGAGTATTGTAGAAACTAAAAACTTTGACCCCTTAAAACAGCAGTGGTACCCCTTATGTTATCTTTTTTTTGGGGGGTGTGAAGAATCACAAGTTTCTCCCAATCTTCTCAAAACTCTGGATTCTGCGTCAGAGGGCCATGAGACGCAGACACTAGATGCCCAAAAATGGAGGCTCTCGACCATTCCCTGAGCTGAGATATTGAGAGTATTCACACTGGAGCATTATATGCCACTATGAGATCTCAATATCTCAGCTCTGAAGGGTCTAGAGCCTCCATTTTTGCACTTCAGGTCTCAAGTCTCATGGCCTCTTGTTTGCGTGCAGAGTTTCGAGACATCAGAGAAATTCTGAAACTTCGACCTCTCAAAAAACAACAGTCGTACCCCTTATGTTTTTGGGGGGGCGAAGATGCTTGCTTTCTCCACTCTTCTCCAAACTCTAGGATTCTCGTAGAGGGCCATGAGATGTAGACCTGGAGTGCAAAAATGGAGGCTCTTAGCCCTTCCCCGCAGCCTGAGTATCTAGCGACTTCCCATAGCATTTATGCCATTATAGATGTACCCACAAACAAATTGTGTCTCAGCTCTGGAAGGGGCTAGAGCCTGCGTTTTTGGACTTCAAGCTCTGAAAAGATATCGACTGGGCCCTCTATCGGAGTTCCAGAAGTTCAAGACGATTAGCTGAGAGAAGCTCGAAACCTCGACCCCAAATAACGACAGTGGCACCCCTTATGTTTTTGGTTTTTGCGGCGGGAGGATCTGAGTTTCCCCAATCTTACTCAAAACTCGGACTTCTCACTAGGAGGGCCATGAGAGCGTAGACCTGAGTGCAATACGGAGGCTCTGAGTCCTTCCTGAGCTGAGATATTGAGATTCCACGTAGCATTTATGCCATTATAAATATATCAATATCTCAGCTCTGGAAGATGTCTAGCAGCCTCCATTTTTGCACTGAGGTCTAAGTCTCACGGCCTCTATTGGAGTCCAGTAGTTTCAGGATAGGTCAGAGAAACTTGAAAAATTTCCATGTCCCAAAGTCCACAGCGGTGGGTACCCCTTATGTTTTTTTTCTGGGTGGCAAAAATTAAGTTTCTCCGATCTTCTAACAAAACTATGACGGATCATGACAGAGGGCCATGAGGCGTAGACCTGAGTGCAAAATGGAGGCTGCTAGACCATTCGCCTGAGCTGGGAGTATTGAGATTCCTCATTGTAGCATTTATGCCATTATAAACATATCAATATCTCAGCTCTGGAGGGTCTAGAGCCTCCATTTCTGCACTCAAGTGTAAAGTCTGCAGGCCTCTCTATCGGAATTCAAATTTCAAGAAGATCAGAGAAACTCAAAATTTTGACCCCCCAAAAACGACAGTGGTACCCCTTGTGTTTTTTTGTTTTCGGGGTAAAAAATTAAGTTTCTCCAATCTTCTCAAAACTGTGGATTCTGACAGAGGCCATCATACGGACCATGAGCAAAAATGAGGCTTGCACACCCTTCTGAGCTGAGATATTGAGATATCCACGTAGCATTTATGCCATATATAGAAGATATCAATATCTGCAGCTCAGGAAATGGTCAATAGAAACTCCCATTTTTGCACTCTAGGTCTGAAAAGTCTCATGTCGCCTCTTATTCAGTCCATAATTTCCAATAAACAGATCAGAGAAACTAAAAGTTCTACCCCAAAAAAAAAATCAACAGTGAGTCCCTTACGTGTTTTCTGGGGGGCCGAAAATTAAAAGATTCTTCAATCTCCTAAACCCTGGATTCTGATAGACAATCGGTTCTTTGTTTTCCAACTCCACTAAAGCACCAGCTCCGAAACCAGTAAGCTGGTTCGTAAGTAGCACCGAAATCATCTGCTGGTCTAGAAGCAAGAACCCAGCCAACCGCTACAGCTGGGTGGTGGGCCACTCCTGACGACAAAGATACTGAATAGAGACTTGTGACCTGCCTATTTCTCAAATAGCAGCTAATCATGCTACACAGCAGTCTCGATCTGTAGTCCTCCGCCAGTGCAAGTGATACGTGCGAGCTGCACACGGACGTAGGCAATCTCGCTGTGTCCAGTTTGTGCCGATTAGGTTTGCAAAGCTACTGAGCATACAAGTAACATGGCAAACAACTGGCAATGTCTGATGGGAAGGCTGTTGTTCGAGACGCATTCGGCAGCAGCCGTGGCACCTATCCGGCTGGCTGGAGTGTTTGGACAACAGTCTCAGAGCTCCTGGCTTGTGGATCTAATCTTTTCCAGTGTTTCAATCGCCTCTGCCACAGTTCGAGATTCACTGTGTCCAACCATTCTTGGACAAGCCTTGTGTGTTGTGTGTGCCGCGTTCAGCCGTCTGCCCTGGCAACAAGAGAGATGCAATACAGTGGCTTGGAACATTGGCTCTGGGCCATGGCTCCTTACCTGTGGGAAAGGTACAAAACTCTGGTCTCTGACAAAGCTGTGCCAGCTTGAACCGAGTCTTTAACCAGCACTGAGCTCTGAGCTCTGAACCTAGCACCTGGTTCTTGTTGGTGGAAAGGGGCAACAGAGGGCCATGACCGCAGACCTGAGTGCAAAAATGGAGTGCTGAGACCCTTCCTGGAGCTGAGATATATCAAGATTGTTCATTGGGAGCATCTATGCCATTATACACAATCAACACCTCAGCTCTAGGAATGGTCTAGTAACCTCACTTCCGCATTATGGTCCTACTGCCTCTATCTGGAATCCAGACTTTCAGAGAAGATCAGAGAAACTAAAAATTTTTGCACCCCCCAAAGTCGACAGTGGTACCCCTTATGTTTTTTTTGTTTTTTTTTCTCGGGGCTGAAAAATTAAGTTTCTCCCAATCTTCTCAAAATCTCTGGATTTCACAGAGGGCCATGAGCCCAGACCCTGAAGTGCAAAATGGCAGGCTTATATACCATTCCTGTAGCTGAGTAGTATTGAGATTCCACTTAGCATTTCACTGACACTGTAAATACATATCAATAATTCAGCTTGGAAGGGTCTAGCAGCCTCCATTTTTGCACTTAGATCTAAGTCTCATGGCCCTCTATCAGAATCCAGAGTTTCAAAACTCAATAAATTGAAAACTTCGACTTAAAAAACCAGTGGAACCCCTTATGTTTTTCTTGGGGGCTGAAAAATTAAGTTTCTCCATCTCTCAAACTCTGGATTCTGATAGAGGGCCATGGGACTGAGACCTGAGTGCAAAAATGGAGGCTCAGACCATTCCCAGAGCTGAGATATTGAGATTCCACATAGCATTGATGCTCATTAGACAGATATCAGTATCTCTCAGCTTGGGAAGGGTCCCAGCCTTCACTTTGCACTCGAGCCTAAAGCTCTCACTGGCCCTCTATTCTTCGTAATCCAGAGTTTCAGGAAGACCAGAACCTAAAATGTCGACCCCCCAGAAAATTTAGCCCAGTGGTACCCTCTTGTTTTTTTTTCGGGTGCAGAAATTAAGTTTCTCCACACCTCCTCAAAACTCTGGATTCGGCTACAGAGGGCCATGAGACGTTGCACCTGAAAGTGCAAAGTGCAGGTTGCTCCTTCGAGAGCTGAGAGATTGAGATTCACGTAGCACTCATGCCACCATGAACACATCAATATCTCAGTCTCAGCAATGGTCGAGAAGCCAGGGCTGGATTAAACAGAAGTCCAGAGGCCCCTGGGCACGCATGTCTTTTGAGGGGCCCCCGTAAGCAGGCGCAAATGTAGGCGCGATACGCATTTTGTCCAGGACATCCTTAATACGGCATTTACAGTTTTAACTGACTTAAAATTAACTTTGTTGAACTATGCTGGAGTAAAGTTCATAAATGGTTGTTTTTCCTATAGGAAATTGTAAAACTATGTTGGGTGTGACCTTAATATAGCATTTACAGTTTAGCTTATTTACTGTTCCTCAGTGGGGTTCGGGGGCATGCTCCTCTCGATATTCTTTGTACATTCTACGGTTAAATGCATCAATCTCATGCTCTCTGAGAGACTCAAAATTAAGAGCTTCAACCCATGAACTGCTCGTTGAACAAAGAAAAAGTATTGATTTGTCCCCAGACAATAAACAGGGCTCAAACAGCATGGTTGTAGTCTGAGTCTCAGTCTACATTGCATTATCAATAATGGGTGTTTTAGGATCCCAAACATTTACTATAAATAAGGTAGAGAATCAATTTGATTCATATATAATTAATTTTCTCTTACTGACGTTAACTCCATATAGCCTTTAAATGACTACTATATAAATTAAATGAATATTTCAAAAGTATATTCACAGTCTACATCAAACACCATAATGTAGGAAAATCAAAATACTTCTGGCCTCATTTTTCCACTTGGAAATAAACCCTCTGAGCTTGTATTTAGGAGAAAATACCAGATGTACCATCCTGATCGCGTGAGCAAAGTGCACACTTTTCCTCAATACCTCACCCAACACTGATGCCTAAGTAGTAACTTGTGCTGTTTTAGAAACGCAAAATGCATGTCATGATTTCGATCTTAGTTCGTTGGCAAAATAACATGCTGATACCTGATGTTAGGTTATACATTTCACATCCTCATATGTGTTTTTTTTCTCATGATGGTTTTTTTTTCAGGGTGAGACGTTAAGTTTCTCCAATCTTCTAGAAACTCTGGATTCTGACAGAGGGCCATGAGACGAAGACTGAGTGCAAGACTGGAGGCTCTCAGCACCTTCCTGAGCTGAGATATTGAATTCCACTTAGCATTCATATGCCATTATAAATATATCAATAGTCTAGCTCTGGAGGAATCTTAACGCCTCATTCTGCACTCAGGCCTGAGTCTCATGGCCTCTCATTTGAATTCAGAGTTTCAAGAAGATCAGAGAGAACTAAAATATTGACACCCCCAAAAAAACATCAGTGGTACCCTTATGTTTTCTGTTTTTTTTCCGGGCGAAAAATTAAGTTTCTCCAATCTTCTCAAAACTCTGGATTCTGATAGAGGGCCATGAGACTTGGACCTGAGTGCAAAAATGGAGGCTCAAATAATTCAAATAATTTCGGAGAGACATTTATTTGTTCACACTCGCACATGCATCGTACCTACTTCACCATCATTGACAGTCATGACTGTGCCAATCAGAGGACTAAAAGGCTTTTAAATAATTCATGATTGTATTCCAGGCACCTTATAGTCCACCTTCCATTCACAGTGAAGTGATTGAAACCAAAGTAATGCCACAATGTTGTATTTTGCTTCCAAAGATTTTGTATTTATTGGACTTCTGTCAAACTGACACAGGACACAGTAAAGCAGGGACACAGTGAAGGACATCTTTCTGACAAACATGGATAGTGCAATGCCCATATGGAAATGCTTTTTGAAGTATAACTTTGGGTTGGGTTAACAGATAAACTGGACTTTACAAAAAATAAGATGAAAGATTTGCACAAATATCTTATCTATTATTATGTCTGAATATATATGCATTGTACTTGAACCATGAGTCTGAATGTATATGCATTGTACATGAACCATGAAAGAAAAACATTCAGTAATCTAATTAGCACTGAATATTTGAAACTGCAACATTTCACTTAAACCTGATGAAATGCCTGCCCTAGATGGAAGGCCTCTGTCATCACTTGTTTGAACTCAGTAAAAGTTTGCATATGCTTAACAGGTAGGCGGATTGTATTACTACATGCAAACTGTATGTGAACGGATGACTGGATGTCACAGGTGTGATTGAACTGCACAAAGACTCTGAAGTTTTCTTCTTCTTCTGGTAAGACAGGAATGTGGCCCTGTCCTGTGAGCCACTGGAGAAACATACTGAGGGACAGGTGACCAAGATCTCCAAGATCTGCCACTGTGTCACCCACCTCTGGATGTACACCTTTTCAGAGACAGAAAGCAAACAATTATGTAAATTAAATATTTGGTTTACCTGTACCAACACAGAGGTAGAATTTGGAAATCTTAATATCTTGCGTAAGTGTACTTACAATGATAATATAATCTACATGAAAACTTCATAAAATGTGTAAGACAGAGAAACTAAGTAAACAGAGTTTACAAGAAGAAAAGTACATGAGCAATTACATGCTTCCAGCTCCTGCAAGAAGTCCTGGAGATGGTTCATAACGCTCACTTCCACCTGTTCTTTGTTGGAGCCCTTCTAGCTGAACTCAGGTTGGCAAGCCGCAAAGACAAAGTCAGCATCAGCCTGGTGAGAGAAACCATGTATCGTTATGAGTTTATCCAGAAAGAGAGAGCAGTAGTGGGTGAGTGAGCTAAGAGAGAGGGAGAAGCAGCACAAAAACAATTACGTTACCTGGTTGCTATGCTATTAGTCCCAACCTCACACATACTGGATGTGGGCTACACACCCACTGCCCAAAGGTTGACACAGAAATGTCCCAAACACAGCAACATAATAAGAAAACCAGAAAATACCAGCAGAAGGCAGTACCTCTGTAGATAAATAAACCACCTCACACCAGTTGGGGGTCATACTATACATTGTTTTTTTATTTAACATTTTTTATTTAACATTTAACAGGTTTATTTAACATTTAACAATATTATTGATCTGTGTTGTACTACTTTCATGTTATCACTGTGAAGCTGCTTTGATAAAATCTGTATTGTGAAAAGCGCTATATAAATAAATTTGACTTGACTTGACTTGTTTTTTTAAGAAAATTCTGCATCGTGGACCTTTAACTTCATTATCTTCAACATTATTGTCCAGTGACCCCACAAAGTCTATACAAAAAAAGTTAAATTAAAGAGCATGATTGGATTTTTAGGACTTGGAATCAATATTGTTAGTTAAAAGTGGTATCAGTGTATCCCTACTAAAGTCTACATTTATTAACTCACCTTCACCTTCAGCCAATTTTCTGATATTTAGAAGAATATCAGCAACCAGACAGTGTCTGGTCTTATCGACTTCCATAGTATATTTTTTCCTACTATGGAAGTCAATGAGACCAGAAACTGTCTGGTTACTGATATTCTTCTAAATATCAGAAAATCGGCTGAATGTATTTGAAAAAGGTGAAACTAAACTGTTTGCCTCTGGTGCAGTTGTAAAATGAGCCTATTTCCAAAAAAAGTGGAGTATCCCTTTAAAAAGACACACACTGAAAAAAAAACACTGATTAAAATGTGTTGCCAAACATTTTACAGCACTAAAACCCTTAAGACTTCTTACCCTAGAGAGAGAAAGTGGTATATACTCTGCATCATCAGAGACATCCTCTTTGGAAATGTGCTGAATCTGTATCTCCCCATCACACAAGTACCTGTAGAACCAAAGTTTGGTGGTCCGCTTGAGCCAGACTTGCAGCCCAGATTTCACCAGCACTTCTGAAAGAAAACCGTATAAATTAGTAGAAACATAGTAATGTCCTGAGGACATAAGTGCATAATATTGTGTTAAGATCACAAGCCACAACATTTAGCCTACTGAACATAAAACAATAGAAAAGTATGCACATCTACAGAGGCAGACAGGTGCGTAGGAGAGGACCAGAAGGGTCCTCTCCCGCACACTGTCTTAACTTGCATATAAAGTTTAATCAGAGAACAATGTTTCGGTCGCTGGGACCTTCATCAGGTTATGTTATGGTGTGAACAGAGGAATCAATTTTAATAGACTCAATTGACCATGTGGGCCAATCAGAGCCCACGAAGGCAACTACACTCTCAGTGCCTGAAATTATCAAATATTTTCAAAGTTGTCAAACACAATTCCTTTTTTCTTGTCATATATGACCTGGCTCAATGTCTTTCAGTTTTCAGCCCTGTAACATGTAAACAAAATATTGTTTGAAGACTCAAGACTTATGTACCCCACTGTATGCAAGCATGTCTTACCTGAAATTTCCTTGATCAAGATCCAACAGGGAATATTTGGGACATTTTCCAGTCTGGTCACCCTCAAACAGCTGCTGCTAAATTCCTGCAACCATCTCTTTGAACAAAGAATCACTCTATTCATGTATACGTCACTTCTATTTCAATTTTTTTAAATGTAATGTAAATCATATTTATCTCCGCCAAGGAGGCTATGGTTTTAATGGAGTACTGGGAGGAGTACTTTGACATTTTGAGTTAACTTTATTTGAGCGAACCAATGCTAAGGTTGTTTGTGTAGCTATATAGGAGCCAGAGTTCGATGCTATTGTGTAAAACAAACATGTATAAAGTTAAAAAGAAATATAGCAAATTACCTTTCAGAAACGTTTTGCAAGAGTCATGTGTGGTTCTGCTTGCCTCTCTTCCAACACCGTTATCTGGGTTTGATTCTGTCTAATCGACTCCATTATTTACATCTGACAGGAACACACCAGGAACACACATGCAACTTCGCCCGTAAAGGTAATGGCCTGGGTGTTAGTATCCGGACAACGCGTACTACTCAGTTTAGCCAATCACAACACACTGGCCCAAACTAACCAATCGGAGCCCATTGCCTGTTTCTGAGGGAGTGTTTTCATAGAATCAGGAAGTCAACCGCTCGTTCATATGACAGAGGAGAACGCGGCTTACAATAAAGGTGAAATGTATGAAAAAAAGGCTTTAAAAAAAAAGAAAAAAACACGAATACATGTTATATTGCACCCCATAAACACAATCATGCAAAGAAAAAAAAACAGTAAACCACCCCTTTAAGTCAGGCCCGTTCACACCAAGCCCTATAACTATAAAGATATAATTCTAAAAATTGTTCTCCATATTAAAGAATAAACAGAGTTCACACCACAGCTATAACGATAAAGATATGAGGAACGAATATCGTTGGGATCACTTTCAGAACTATTTTTTTCCAGCTGTCCAATGATAAAACAATGACAACCAATCAGAATCGGTGCATTTAACATGGCAGATGACATTGCAGAGAAGTTAATCGTCGAGGTGCAAAAAAAAAATCCTCCACTGTTTGACAAAGTCAAACCCACTTTTCAATGATACGTTAAAAAGATGGATATATGGAAAGCATCCTGGGATTAAACGGTGAGAAGTATTCACAATGAGATTATGCAATAGTGTTACAAAATTACCTCAGGTAGGCTATCCAGCGCTAGTTGACAACATTGCTGAAGTACTAGGTGATGTTTTTATCCCATCATTGAATTCGTCAGATAAATCCAGATATTATTACACTAGACATGCTAGATTCACTGTTTAAGTATGCGCTCCCAACACCTCTCGTCTTTTAAGGATATTGATATGTACCCAAAACAAAAAGCACCTGTTATCGGTCGTTGGTGTGGATGCTTATATAGTTATCTTTATCTGTTATCTTTATGGTTATGGTTAGTTCATTGTCGAAGCTTGTCTGCCAGACATGTCTTTTTTCCAACCCAGGCATCTTCTTCTTTACAACCTCTGGCGAGTCGCACGTATGCATTAGCTTCTCTTCTGAGCGATAACATACAGAAATGCTGTTTTCCAACGCAGCAGCTGCACATACCAAAACATCTGAAGTTTGAGAGCATTTTAGCCTGGATACGGTGAATAAAAAGATTACCTACATGGTTTGCGAAGCAGTCCTTGCGTATCACGGCAGCACCTCGGTGATGCACGAACATTTAAAGAGAAAGCACTGTCGGACAGTTGAATGAAACGGAGTTTGACTCGCCTCGGTAGATTTCTTGTATTTTCCGCACTATAAGGCGCACTTAAAAGCCGGAGCACCTTATACATGGATCAATTAGTTAACAATGCTCCGCTTATTAAATTCGCCCGCCAACTCGCGCTCATGTCCATCTATGCCCACTTTGTCACACGGCCAGTTGAACCTCGTATAAATCAGGTTATGTGTGTCTCCCGCTCACGAGCGCTCACTCTTAACAGACACACAAACAGACACACTGTCGCCGGCGCTGCTAGCGCGTCACAGAATGTTTCATAAAGCCGCTCCCCGTACACAGTCGGGTCGTCTCAGTCAAAACAGCCAGTCGTTGCGGTCAGCGAGCCGCCGCACATTGAATACTCATATATCAGGCTGCGAATGTAAGTCACGTGCCCGCCCCAGCGTGCTCACACTAATAAACGCCTAGCCTCCGGCGCCGCGCACTCGCTACATTCTCAGCACATCTAGTGGATGCATAAACGCAAACCCAGTCAAACGTTTGACTGCAGTATCTTATGCGCCTCATAATCGGGTGCGCCCTATGAGAAATGTTTCTAAAATAGGTCATTCATTGAAGGTGTGCCTTAAAGTGCGAAAATACGGTAAATAACATCGGAAGCCAACACGTTTTGTTTTGGATCACGAGTTGTAAAGTTCTTTTGCAACAGCATGACCACTTAACGTATCTCACAAAATGCACTTAATATTTGTGTTTACTGTTTTATTACTGCTAATGTGCCTGCCCCTGGTTTACAGGAAGAAAATGTTTACTTGATTTCAATTTATTTTTTCTTATAAAACAAATGTCCCTGTCGTTTATAAAAATGATAGAGTTTCTCTATCTATATATTTATGTCTGTACTGACCAAGCACTGTGCCTAATTTAGACAGGGCATTTTTATTTACTTTTAGTATGAAACAGCCTATCAGCAGCAAAATTCAATAAAATATGCATTTTTCATTTGAAGTACCCCCTTCTTTCTTGTGTTTACTATCATTTTCCACAGAATTAAAAGCAATCTCATGCAAAATTTTAGAAAAACGTAATAATTATTCCGATTAGTCAACTAATCGTCTCAATAGTCGGTGACTAGTCGCCTATTAAAATAGTCGTTAGCTGCAGCCCTAATCCATTGTTGACGTAAGTAACTTCCGTGGGAATCTTCGAACACAGAAGACCTGACAGCTGCGTGAACACAACACACTGCGACGAGCCACAGAAACATGGCATGCCCTTTTTTGCATTTTCCGGAGGAGGGTTGCATGCAAATGTGTGGGTTAGTGAACGTCTAAAACCCAGCTGTAGCCCCAATCGAGTCGTTTTTGTAGGCAATATACTTCCTGATTTTTAAAAGACGATATCTCTGCTTACACTGAACTTTCAGCTGCTGCAACTTTGCAGAAACTGTTCATGCACCATCAGCAACATTACACACTATTTAAAATGAAAAAGTGAAATTGCCGTCAACCCCTCCTTCAAGCAAATGGCTAGCTATATCAATATTAAACTAAATATTAATAAAACAGGCACTATATTTATAGACCACAATACTATATGCACTAATGAATTTAATTAAACAAAACATCCAGCTTTCTTTCGAGGTGTAAATGTGATATTTTTGTGTTCTAGTCAAACGGAATTAGCTAACTTATGCATTCAATTCAAATGAAAAGGGCTAGTGCTATGGTGTACAGTAATTGCCCTGAATTATATGGCCTTACATTATGCTAGCACCAAAGCAAATTACCTGAAAGCAAATTACCTTTCAGAAAGGTTTGTGGTTGTGTGTGGTTCTGCTTGCCTCTCTTCAACGCCGTTATCTGGGTTTGTATTCTGTCTAATCGACTACATTATTTACATCTAACAGGAACACACCAGGAACACACCAGGAACACACATAACTTCGCCCGTAAAGGTAATGGGTGTAAGTATCCAGACAACGCGCGCTGACTCAGTTTAGCCAATCACAACACACCAGCCAAAACGTACCAATCGGAGCCCATTGCCTGTTTCTGAGGGAGTGTTTTCATAGAATCAGGAAGTCAACCGCTCGTTCATATGACAGAGGAGAACACGGCTTACAATAAAGGTGAAATTTATGAAAAATAAGGCTTTTAAAAAAGAAAAACCACGAATACATGTTATATTGCACCCCATAAACACAATCATGCAAAGAAAAAAACCACAATACTCTATGCACTAATGAATTTAATTAAACAAAACATCCAGCTTTCTTTCGAGGTGTAAATGTGATATTTTTGTGTTCAAGTCAAACGGAATTAGCTAACTTAATGCATTCAATTCAAATGAATAGGGCTAGTGCTATGGTGTAACGTTACAGTAATTGCCCTGAATTATATGGCCTTACATTATGCTAGCACCTGCCAAACACAGCGACACATAACTTAATATCTCTCTCTCTCTCTCTCTCTCTCTCTCTCTCTCTCTCTCTCTCTCTCTCTCACACACTAGCAACGTTTGCAACAACATTTTCACCGGAGGAAGAGGCAAACGCTTAAAAAACAATAAACACCAGGCAAAAATGTTGTTACCAGAGCTAGTAGGCTACCATAAAAACGTGGGATTATAGCCATAGACTATAGCTGTGTTAGCATTCCCCCGTTTCTAGAAAATAGCTACAACTGTGTTAGCATTCCCCCCGTTTCTAGAAAATAGCTACAACATTAACAACAGTTAAACATAAGATCGCTGAGATCGTAAAAGAAATGTCATTACCGTATTTGTCCCAGCCGAATCCATGGTGGTGTTCACTAGTCACGTCAGTCGGCAAGTCAGGCATGCATGCACTTCTTTTTGTTTCATGGCGGGTAACATACTGTGCTCCAAAACATTAGTGCTGATTGGCCCAAGAGGAGTCTTCATCCTCTCAGTAAACCATAGACAGTCCTATAGACAGTAGTCAGTAGGCCTACCTTGAAATTAAATTTGAGAATTGAATGTGAAGATAGTTTAATTTTCAGTGAGGATCAAATTGTATTGGACTTCAGTTCCAAACAAATAAATTCAATTTCAAATTATACAATTCAGATTCAGTTTTTGATAGAATTCAAGTTCTAATTAACACAATGCAATTTCAAATTATGTGATTTAAATTCCGTTTTTTCAAATGCAATTATTGAAGTTTAGCCATCCAAATTCAAATATAAATGGTTCAAATTCAGTTTCTGGTGGCACATATTTCAGCCCATACCATATGAAAACAATGTGTAACACTGAAATTGATCAAACCAGGTTCTCGCTATTGAGAATTTAAAGGGTTAGTCTCATCCAAAAATGAAAATTATCACATAATTTATCTCACCCTCAAGCCATCCAAGGTCTTGAACTGTTTGGTTCCCACTGAAGTGCATTATATGCATTTAATGCTTTAGACATTTTGATGGATGGATTTTTGATATTTTTACGTAAAATTCTCAACTGACTGAAGCTGATGATTCTTTTTGTGTCAATATAAAACGTGACTTTTATCGATTAGGTGTATCTAACCAATCTATTCCAGTTCTGAATGTGAAGTCATGTGATTTATTCTGTTTTTGATCAGTTTGCTACATTTGCTTCAATAGAGTCTGGTGTTTGCATGTGAGTTAAGGACCATAATCAAGCTGTGCTTGTCACCAACCATTTCTCACACTGCATAGAGATGCATGGGGTCAATAGCAACCTTTAATTTTTCTCTTCAAAGGCGAGTGAATGCCAATAGCACATCTGAATGAGAGAGTGTGCACTGGTTTAGGCCTCCATTATAGCCTGGATGAAAGAAGTGTGTCCCGTTTGCCAGCGCTTCATCAGTATGTCTCGTAGTTGTGTCACAGCGACTAGCCTGGAGGCCCGGAGAGCTGCTTCAAATTGGAGCTGACATCACCGAAATGTAAAAGCAACAAATCACACATTTCTCATTGGGCACTGATCTCCTGGCCAGGCCCTCTGCCTGAGTCAGCACAATCCCTGCTGCCATGCTGATTCCTGATGACGGTCCGACTGCCTCCAGCTGTTCCTGGCTAGCAAAGCAGAAATGTGCCGAACGTGGCCTATTGCCACCGATGGCAGTCCCACCCCCATGTGCCGCTTCCAACACAACCATACCCGGCAGATTGGGCACTGTAGGGCGATTGTACGGGAGTTGTGTTAGGAGCAGATACCATCCCAAAGCAATTCAGAACAGTCAGCGGCAATCTTGCCAACGCCTCGGACAGCTATTTCCCGTCAAGTGCAGCTTCTCCAAAAGAGGTTGGCAAGCTTATTCGCAATGTCAGGTTTAAAATGTTTTGAAGGAAACATGCAGGGTTTTTGTGTATGGAAAATTCCTCATGCATGATGCTATGCTGTTGTGGGTGGTTGCCAGGGCGTTGCTATGTGGTTGCTGAAGTGATCCGAGTGGTGTGTAACATGGTTTTCCATGGTGGTCGGCTGCTTGCTATTATGAATGTAGGAAAGAGGCCAACAGGATGTAGTTATAATTTGAATTTGAGATCAAATGCAATGAAACTTTTTTTAATTACAAAAACTTTCAGTATATGTTATATGAGTAGCACTTAAAAAAAAACTTTTGCTGATAATTTACTCACCCCCATGTCATCCAAGGTATCCATGTCAGTCTTTCTACAGTCGAAAGAAATTAAGGTTTTTGATGAACACATTCCAGGATTTTCTCCATATAATGGACTTTATTGGGAAACAAATGGTTCAAGGTCCAAAAGACACTTTCAGTGCAAACTGTAAACTGTTCAAGGGGCTTTAAATGATTCCATACGACGAATAAGGGTCTTATCAAGCAAACAATCGCTCATTTCAAAAAAATTTTAAAAAAATTTTTTTTAATAAGCTCAAATGGTTCAAATGGATGCACGTCTGTTACTCTCCTGTTTCGAACTCCTTTATCAAAATGAACAAATCTTTTTTCATGTCATTTGGTTCGTTCAATGAACAAAATGAACGAATTGACTCTGGAAAAGATTAGTTCATTTTGATGAATCGAGTTCGAACAGGAGAGTCAACACAGAACAGAGCAAGGACAGAGCACTACTCCCACAATAGTGTTATCTCTGTGTTTGTTCAGAAACTGATTTTTTTTGACGGTATTGCATTTAGTTTTTTATCTATAAGTAAAACTAAAAGGGAGGAAAAAATCAGGGTGGGCCAGCAAACATTCATGCACATTATTGAGATTGGACTGATGACTATGCCAAAAAACATCCATTCCTTTTTCTCCCATTTCAAGTACATTTTCTCCTCTTTATACTTTCTTCTAAACACTCTCTGAACAGTACATCAGCAGCTTTATGTGATGCAAGAGTGATGAAGATTGTGATACGTACATGAATAAAGCATGTCAGTGCTGTACAAATGTGAGCATGCATCTATTGGTTATGAATTGCCTTTATCAGCAGCGTTCCTATTGCTGACAGTGGAAAAATGGAACATCAGTTATGTGTTTCCATTAAATGGAGCCCAAAAGGCCTCGGGTTACTGTTGTTGCTACATCTCAATCTATTTTTGACAGTCTTGTCTATTGGCATGTGTATATCTGAGCTAATACGTGCACGAGTGAGTGTGTGTGCCAACTCTGAGTGATCACGTGCAGGCCATCTGTGAGCACGCAAGCCAGGAGGATGTAATGGGTCCTGCTGTCAGGCCGGTAGCCCCCAGGTTATCTGTCACTCATGGAGATATGAATTAGCTGCGACTCCATCAGGATTCAGCCTTCCCCCTCATCCTGTAAACATAGCCAGGGTTCACTGAACCCAAAGCGCAAAACACAGCCCATATGCCCAAAACAAACCCTCCATCTCTATACACACCGCATACTTAGAACAAGTTCTTAAAAGCCTTGTAAAGGCCCTGTTTACACCTGGTATTAAGATGCGTATTGGTCTGATTCGGATCAGTTCAGTTTACACCTGGTGTTTTAATCCGTCACTTTTGTCCACTTTAAACCACTTCTGTCCTGATTTCTCAGAGGAGAGGGTCTATGGGCAGGTAAATGTATGTTTTTCTCCCAGATCTTTCCAATCTAATGGACACAATAAGCTCACGCATTTTACATTTGTAGTGATGGGGATCTAGAATCGATGATGCCGAGTCAAGGCTGAGTCTTTGAAGGGTTCGAGTCCGAGTCGAAACTCGATTCTTTTGGTTTTCAAATACAGTCGAGTTCGAGACCTGAGTCTTTTGGTTTTCAAATAGAGTTCGAGTCCGAGTCAAGACTCGAGTCTTTGAAGGGTCTTAGTCCGAGTTGAGACTGAGTCTGTTGGTCTTCAAATACAGTTGAGTACGAGTCAAGACCAAGTCTTTAAAGGGTCGTCAGTTCCAAGTCAAGACCGAGTCTTTGAAGGGTCGAGTCCGCGTTGAGACTGAGTCCGTCTGGTCTTCAAATACAGTCAAGTCAAAGTCAAGACAGAGTCTTTGAAGGGATGAGTCCAAGTCGAGTCCGTTGGTTTTCAAATACAGCTCGAGTCCGAGTTAAGACCGAGTCTTTGAAGGGTTCAAGTCCGAGTCAAGACGAGTCTTTGAAGGGTCTAGTCCGAGTTGAGACTGAGTCCGTTGGTCTTCAAATACAGTCGAGTACGAGTCAAGACTCGAGTCATTGAAGGGTTCGAGTCCAAGTCTTTGAAGGGTTCAAGTCCAAGTTAAGACTCGAGTCTTTGAAGGGTTCGAGTCCAAGTCTGTTGGTTTTCAAATACAGTTGAGTTCGAAGTCAAGACCAGAGTCTTTGAAGGGTTCAGTCCGAGTCAAGACTCGAGTCTTTGAAGGGTTCGAGTCAGAGTCTGAGACCGAGTCGTTGGTCTTCAAATACAGTCGAATCCGAAGTCAAGACCGAGTCTTTGAAGGGCTCCAATTCCGAAGTCAAGACTCGAAGTCTTTGAAGGGTCAAGTCCAGAGTTGAGACTCGAGTCCGTTGGTCTTCAAATAGCAGTCAGATCCGAGTCAAGACCAAGTCTTTGCCAAGGGTTCGAGTCCGAGTCAAGACCGAGTCTTTGAAAGGGTCTAGTCCAAGTTGAGACTGAGTCCGTTGGTCTTCAAATACAGTCGAGTACGAGTCAAGACCGAGCTCATTGAAGGGTCGAGTCCGAGTCTTTGAAGGGTTCGAGTCCGAAGTCAAGACTCGAGTCTTTGAAGGGTTCGAGTCCAAGTCTGTTGGTTTTCAAATACAGTTCAGTCCAGAGTCAGATCCGAGTCTTCTGAAGGCTTCAGTCCGAAGTAAGACCGAGTCTTTGAAGGGTCTCAGTTCAGAGTTGAGACTCGAAGTCTCGTTGGTCTTCAAATACAGTCGAGTCCGAAGTCAAAACCGAGTCTTTGAAGGGCTCGAGTTCGAGTTAAGACTCGAGTCTTTGAAGGGTTAAGTTCCAAGTCTAGACTCGAGTTCGTTGGTCTTCAAATACAGTCGAGTCAAAGTCAAGACTGAAGTCTTTGAAGGGTCGAGTCCAAGTCTGTTGGTTTTCAAATACAGTCGAGTCCAAGTTAAGTACCCGAGTCTTTGAAGGGTCAAGTTCGAGTTTGTAGATTCGAAGTCTGTTGGTTTTTCAAATACAGTTGAGTCAAAGTCAAGACCGAGTCTTTGAAGGGTCGAGTCCGAGTCGAGACTGAGTCTTTGAAGGGTCGAGTCCGAGTCTGTTGGTTTTCAAACACAGTCGAGTCCAAAGTCAGAGACTCGAGTCTTTGAAGGGTTCGAGTCCGAGTTGAGACTGAGTCCGTTGGTCTTTAAATACAGTCGAGTCAGAAGTCAAGACCGAGTCTTTGAAGGGTTCGAGTCTGAGTTCAAGACGGAGTTCGTTGGTTTTCAAATACAGTTCGAGTCGCTCAAGACCGAGTCTTTGAAGAGCTCAAGTCCAAGTTAAGACATGAGTCTTCGAAGGGTTCAAGTCCGAGTCCGTTGGTTTTCAAATACAGTCGAGTACGAGTCAAGACTCGAGTCTTCTGAAGGGTTCGAGTCCGAGTCGAGACTCGAGTCCGTTGGTCTTCAAATACAGTCAAGTCAAAGTTAAGACTCGAGTCTTTGAAGGGTCCAAGTCTTAAGCTTGAGAATCGAATCCATTGGTTTTCAAATACAGTCGAGTCTTTGAAGGGTCGTTTCCCTGAGCAAGACACTTAACCCCAGTTGCCCCAGAGGCGTGCGACCTCTGACATATATAGCAATTGTAAGTCGCTTTGGATAAAAGCGTCAGCTAAATGAATAAATGTAAGTCAGCAGGTGGAGAGTAGGCTTTTATAGATTAAACTGAACTCGTTCCATAATTGATGAAATTTACAGTTATTGAACCGAACTGAATTAACACTGAATTGATTTCAACGGAATAATGACTGATTACTGTTGTCTTTTTAGAGCTGCTTTACAGCAGAGTTGAATTCTGTTTGCACCATTGAATCATTATTTTCCTGTTTATCACTGTAAAGCTGCTTTTAAACAATCTGTATTTTATATAAAAAAAGGCAGCTTGACTATAATATTATTCAGAGATATTCTCTGCCATACTCTCAAACAAAACTTTTTGATATAAATTTGCGATTGTAATTCTTAAATAATTGGCGTCCCAGGTTAAACGACGTGCCCACTTTTTAACCCGTCTCTTTAGAGTAAAAAAAATGGTGGAAATGTTCCAACACAAGTCATTTTCTGAACATTTCACTCCACAGTCCCCCATTATTTTGCTGTTCATTTGACATGTGACACTTAACGACTCCCTGACATTTTTGCCCACAAATTTGAGTTTATTTTCAGGCCAGTTAGTGCACTTAAAATGCTTTATTTCTGTGCGGTTTAAAATCAGTGTCTGGATGCACACGGCCCTTTTCCACTGCTGTGACTTAATTAGGCAGAGGACTGACACTTCTCAAGTGTCTGTTCTGACAAGACGATCCACATGGGCCTGGAGAAAACGGTACAAGCACATTTGCTAGATTAGGCATTCAGGGGAAACTCTATGTAGATGCCCCCCTCCACCGACCGAAATCTTCCTTCTGAATGACTTAAGACTTTACAATGACAGAATGCAGGGGTCCAAAAGCATTCAGTGGTGCGGAAGATGATAACCAGGGGTGTGTCTCAATACTGCTCACTAGTTTAGTAGCATCTACACACAGTCCCATTTAAATCGCTCCAGTGCAGAAGCGGAAATGCTTCTTAAGTCGTCAATAATGATCAAATTTGTGTTCACAATATTTACATCATAGGGAGTGAAATGAGACACATCCCAGATCTTAAAAAAGGCCTTTGGTAATTGCCCCAGCAATATTTCTCAAGACGATAATGTAATAATCTCCATAAACGCTTGTTCATTTACTCTCATCCTATTGTTCTTTTAGCATGCTTTTATTTTTTTCCCTGCCATCCCGTATAAACATAAGAGACACAGTTAATTAATTGCGGGGTTGTTTAAACCCCTGATTGTGTATCCAATTGGAGCTCCGCCTTTAATGTGGCAATAAATCTCAAATGACTTTGAATTATTGTTCTGAATTAATATTAGAAACAGCTAATTTCCTCCCCCTGATTGCAATGACGAAAAGGATCCAGGGCCCTAATGTGAATCTCTGACATTGAGCGGCTACCTCGAAAACCATTTCAAATGTTCCCCCGTCGCATGTGCCCATCCAGTGGCAGGGTCATTTCAAATTTCACCATTAGCCGCAAAGGCTAAATGACTCAATTGTGAGTTACCCCGGCCGTGGCACCGCTTTCATTTGACGAGACACTTCAGAGGCACACTCTCAATTTTAATTAAGAAACACAAATGACCGGAATATTGCGTTCGTTTTGTCAGATATTGTTCAGCCTATCTTAAATCATCCTCAGGCTTCTTCCATTTAAAGGAAGTTGGTATTCTGAAGCATAATGGCTCAACGGAGGGAATCAGGAATCCATCGGTGAGGCAAGGGCGCTAAATAATTTATGGCTTTAATCTGTGCACTGAGGTGTGAGCTCTATGGCTGTAATTATAAATGCAAGGAGGAATTATCTGCGGAATACTTTAACTGCATTAGGAGTCATCTGATGAGCTATCGTGATTGCCTGCTCATTTCCAACAATGGAGGGCACGACGAGAGTCAGAATGAGCAAATCACCAGGTTCTTTCTCCCATTTACTATCAAATGTCACTTTCCCATTATAAAACAGATACGATGGGGAGTGGTAATTGGTGGCTTGATTGCTAAAAAGATGGAAAACACATAAAATGTTACTGAGTTTATAGGGCAATTATCATTTTTCATTGTTTTGGTACTATGGGAACACTCTAAAAAATGCTTTGTTGTTTCAACCCAAATTTGGGTCAAACATGGACAAACCCAAATGTTGGGTTAAAAATGTAATTAAAAAAATTACAGTTGAAAGTGAAAGTTGTTAAAATTTTAAATGAGATTTTTTTAACCCAACATTTGAGTTTGTCCATATTTGACCCAAATTTGGGTTGAAACAACACAGCATTTTTTAGAGTAAAGATGTTGAGGTGTATCATACACTCTAAACAATGCTGGGTTGTTTGAATCCAAATGTTGGGTTAAAAATGTAATTTCAAATTTTAACCCAACTTCAACTTTCACTTTCAACTGTAAATGTTTTTAATTGCATTTTTAACCCAACACTTGGGTTTGTCCATATTTGACCCAAATTTGGGTTGAAACAACCCAGCATTTTTTAGAGTGTACGCGATTCTCAATATCCAAGTGACATCATCATGGTCAAATGTTATAAGTGAGATTGGAGCTAAATGTCATATTTTTCTCAAATTATTTAGTCTTGGCTACAAAAATGAAAAAAAATAAAAATAAAAAATAGCAATTCCACAATTGAAAAAAAAAGGATAGTTCATTCAACACATTTAGTCTGTATGGTGTAAGTTGTCACAGTGCAAACTGGTATGAAATATTATTTGAGAAGCTTACTTAACATTAAAACTACAAAACAATTAACAAAAGCGCAAAAAAAAACAACAAAAAAAAAACTAAAGGGTTAAAGGTTTTTGACCAACACATACTGTACTGCATTGCACCAATGCTACAATTGCTGGGTTGTTTTCACCCAACTTTGGGTCAAATATGGACAAACCCAGCCACTGGGTTACATTTTATAATTACATTTTTAACTCAACGTTTGGGTTTGTCCATATTTGACCCAAAGTTGGGTTGAAACAATCCAGCATTGTTGACATTGTTGAAATGAGTACATTTTTAGCTAACTGTGATTTGTACATGTACATTTCTGAAATCCATAACTTAGACAGTTACCTCTGATAACAGGTCACTCTAACATGTAATGTGAACTCATGCATTTTCTCTAAAGCTGCTTTGAAATGATGTGTATTGTGAAAAGCGGTTTACAAATAAATGTGAATTGAATTACATTTTAAAACACAGTTCGATCTTTAATAGGTTTCATTGTTCACTTGTTTAATCAAAAGATAATTTACGTCAGGAGAGAATTTTTATTTAACTTTTTACTTTAATTAAATCTTATAGTTTCTGAGACCTTGTGACAACTAGCCCCAGTCTCCACATGGTAAATGTAATAAAAAAAATCCTAGAAAGATGGAACATACTGAAGAAACACTTCAAAACAACAAAGTGAATTGCAAAACTGTTATGTTCCAATCAATAATAAAGAAAATAATAATGGATTTGAAGTGAAGACTTGTAGACAGTTAGAAAATGTTAATGCTTTATTTGTATTGGTATAAAAGGTGCAGTGTTCTTAGTCTCACGAAGCATTTCCGACAGAGACACTTTTTTTCTGCAATGCTAAATTTACATTAATGTGAGACTTCCTCTTGTCAAACCTGTCCAAATCTGTAAGCCCACACACTGAATCTGCGCCTAAACGTGATTAAACTTTTATTTAAAGTGCTTTTCTGTTCTATCGTTGCCAAGACAAACATTTTACAGAGCAAATATACTGTACATTTCAGTAAATGTTTTTAATGTGTGTCTGGCTACCTGTCTGACCACCACAAGTGCATGATCAGATCTGCAAATTACAGTTAATGCATCGATCAATTTGTTGTTAAACGTAATACAGTTAAAACTTGCCATATCATACAAATAAATAGTAGTCATAGCCAGAGCTATTGCATGCAAACATCAGCATTTATGTCTCAAGCAGTAATACATTTCATTACTGGTGGTGCATTTGAACAGGGTGCAAAGACTTACGTCAATGTATTCTTAATCTTTTTATGATTATTTATTTTCTAACAGTACACTTCATTCTAACCCAGCCAGTGTGTCCATTTAGTCCTTAATATGATGAAATGTTGATTCTGAAGTTTCTACGTAATGCTACTTGAAACATTATGTAAAGAAAACGAAAAAAAGTAGACAATTTTGACCCGTGTTTTATAAAAGCAGAGCAATTACAGTTATTTACCAATAAGATAACTACAAGTAGTAAAAATCAACAAAGCTACTCTTTGTCCATTTCCACAAACTGTGAATGATTCTCAGGGGATTTACTGTGAGTTTTACTTAAGTGAAGTTTGACCGCGTGATTGCTGGCAAATGTCCGACTGCAGAGCTTGCATTTGAACTTTGAGTCAGTTTCCTCTTCCGTGATCTGCGAATCTGTCGGCCGGGCATTGAGCGCCTTTGAAAGTTCGGGCTCTTTTATTTTAGTTGGGTGTTCTATGGGTAGTTTGTTCATGTCCTTGATTTGGAAACCCAGGTGGTTCTCGAGATGGGATATAAACCCAGAGGGCGTTCTGAATTGCGACGCGCAGTCATTGCAGTAGAAGATCGGATGGCCGGTGTCCATGTTCTTCAAAAACTTGGTCCCTCCCGTTTTCCTAAGCTGGTACTTTACGTTGGCGAGCCAGTGGCTGATGGTGGTCATGGAAAGCCCGGTGAACTTGGAGATGTGCATCCTCTCCTGAGGGCCGAGGTCCGAGAGGAGATACTTGCCCTCGGAAGTCAGAAAAAGGCTGGAGGCGAACTGGGCTTGAAGGATGAGCAGATGCTGGGGGTTCCAGTTGGACTGTCGACCTTTACGCTTGTGGACCGAGTACATCTCACTGGAGACGTCTTCGAATCGTCGCACGTCTGTCTCCAGCTTCATGGCAGGCACTCTCGCTGGTATCGAGGGCTTTGGGGTTGTGGCTTTCGGAAGGACCTTCACCATGTCAGCAATGTCAGAGAGTGCATGTTTCTGGTGCACTGGCGTGGAGGACTGCAGTAAGAGGGAACAGTTTGGTTTGTTTTGTTTGTATTTTGTCAAGTCTATCTGGCTGGTCGTCACTTGTGAACATGAAGCTATTGCTGGTCCTGATGGGAGCGGATGCTGAGAGCACTGGTTTCTCTAAACCTCGACTCAGTTCTGAAAAAATGGATTGCGTGCGATGAGGGAGGAAGCTTTCAGGCCGGGGCTTGTTTGCTTTACCCAAATGATTGTTCAAGACAGACTGTAGTGCGCTTAGTGGGTTAATATTAAGGACTTCCTGGGAGTCGTTGACAAGCTCTGAGGAACTGCTGTGCCCATTGCTGGCAGGGGGGCTAGGTGATGGGTTCCCTCTGTCAGAGAAAGCTGGGCTCAACTTCCCTTTGATTGTGTCATTCTCTTCACTTACACAGTCTGCATCTAGCTTTGAAGAGGAGGAATCATCATCTTGACAATCACTGTCGTCGATTCTCCACCAGATCAAACCTACCGCTCTGGCTCTCTTTGCTGTCAGATGCGCCACTCCTCTCCTTTTTGATGTCTGAATTGTGATGTCCCTGGAAACTTTCAAGTCCCCTAAGACCCTGATAGAACTTTCCCTTGGGTGCGATGGGTCTGTGCTTGTGGTTGAGATTCTGCTTGAGCTGGATGTGAGGAGAAGCGGAAAAGGAGGCAGTCTTGATAACCCCTGATAGCTGGTACGCAGCATGAATGCTTGGGTATGCGCTCCAGCTGGGAGTCCCTGTTTGAGCTTTATTTATAGCCGAAGCCACCGTATTGGCTAAAGACTTGAGAATGTCACCGCCTCCACTGGACCCCTGCTCAAGGTCTTCTTCTCGCAAGTACGGATACTTAGAACAGGCGTCGGTGGACTTCCGGTCCTCCTCGTCTTGTTTGTCGTCCTTGTCTCCATTTTTCTCAGCTTTGTCTGGTGACATATCCCTCGGAGTAGCCCTCTCAGAGTCACCGGATGCTGTGCTTTTCGGAGAAGCCTTTTCTCCTTCGAGTTCGCTCACTGTTGGTTCAGCAAGCGTCTGCATTTTCTCAATTGCTAGAGGATCGAGGGCTAGTTGTTTCCCTTTCTTGGAGGCCGAATTCGTCACTTTAATGAAGTGGCCGGTGACCATCATGTGAGTGGTGAGCTGCTGGAGTGTATCGTGGGAGCTTCCGCACTCCATGCACTTGAGGATCTGAGATTTGCATGTCTCAAACTGCCATGTGTAACTAGCACCGTTCTGATAGCCATAGCGGTTGTTGGGAAGCATTGGCGAGGCCGGACAATCTTTGTGCCTCACTGTAACCCGTGGTGGAGTCAGGCGAACAAGGCCTCGTGGCTTCAAATGCACGTTTCTTTGCTGGTGGGAGCAATTTTGGAGTGATTACTGGAATGGGTTCTTTCAAAGGCACTTTCTGGTAATGCTTCGTTTTGATCATGTGGACGCTAAGGTCTTGTAGGACTCGAAAGAGTGGCCACAGAACATGCACTTCAGCACCTTTTGTGCGTCTTCCTTGCCTTCCATGTCTTGAAGGTTCC
Organism: Hybognathus amarus; assembly: GCA_030378365.1. Lineage (NCBI taxonomy): Eukaryota > Metazoa > Chordata > Actinopteri > Cypriniformes > Leuciscidae > Hybognathus > Hybognathus amarus. The sequence goes on from JAQIUQ010006634.1 coordinate 45,301, forward strand.
TCTTCCGGTTCTTGGACGATGAAGTGGAGGCGATGCTCTGCCTGCTGTGGTTGTCATCCTGGTAGTGGCCGCTCTTGTTCATGTGTACCGTCAACTCCACCAGGGTGTCATACGCTGCACTGCAGTCTTTGCAGCGGAACCGGCTAGCTCCCGTGAAGACGGTGCCGCACGCGCTTTGCTACTTTGCCTGTACAGGTGGACGGAGCTGAACAGGTTAGGCTTTGACACAGGTTTCGGGGACAGCGTTTGCTGCAGGGTTTTTGAAAGAGCGTCCTGGTGCCAGTCAAACTCGCTCTTGGTGCTCCCGTTGGTGCTGTCACAGTTTGCTTTGCTGCCAGTGTTAGCAACCTTCAAATCTAGTCCAATCTTTGACCAGTAGGAGTCTGAAAGGAAGTTGGCGTAGGCAGCCCTCATTTTCTCCAGGCTACTGTGCATGTCATCCTTCACTTTTGAGCTCTGGCTCTCGGTGTCCTTCTGACTTCCTGGTGGCGAGGTCTTAAAGTCAGACAGTCTGTCACTGCCATCGCTCAGACGGGATTCCAGCTCAACCTCCTGGTTGGATAGGACACTGACCGGAGAGTTTTGGAAGCTGTAGCTGCTTTTGTTGTCTATGTCTTTGTCTTCTTTGTCCTTGGAAGTGGGCCTCTCAGAATTCTCCTCCTCTGTCTGCATTTCATTTTCGCCCTCCTCCCCTGTGTTCGACTCTTGGACACCGACATCATCATCTGGCTCATATGCTGAAAACAGAAGAGATAGAGAAAAAGTGTTATTAGCGCTTACAGAACTGTAATACAGCGATAAATGAGATGAATCACATAGTGATATTTCTTCAGTTTGTAAGAATATTGTATTTTTCTATAATTAGTTATAGAGATGCATTAAAGATATAACCTTGCATATAACTGTAAAAATCTAACTTTTATATAGTATATACAATCTATATGTGAGCATCAGAGATTAAAAAAAAAGAAAAACAGGACAAGTTAATGTAATTATTAGATATCAATGTGCAGTACTGTCATCCTTCTGAAGCTCGTGTGCCTGTAATCTTCTCTTGATAATAGTGGGCAATTTGGCAGTGTGTATGATTCATAAGTCACAAGTCACTGGCTTTGTTTTCTCAAGGTTTCATCTGCTTACAACAGCTGTATTGGTGCAGAGTAACAAAAGGTGATTTTCTCTAGGTGATGGGTGTTATCACAATAGTTGAGTTGTTAAACTATAGTTGATAGGAGTTAAGTTGATTCCTGCATATCTCAAAACCAAAGGAGTCTGCATACGATAAAGTTGATCTGAAGATATTTGTAAGTTTCGCTACAAAGCATTAAATGGTTAAAAGTGAGTTCACAATGTCTAAAAAGTTATTATTTACTGTCAATCATTCTCATTCAAAACGAGTCAAAAACATCATAAGACCGCATAAATGCAGATAAGTTAAAAATAGTAAAATGCAACCTGGCATCCTTCTGATCCCTCCTTAAATATGCGCTGGCAACATATTAACCACTATTGACTAGATTCAAAATCATTTCCTAAATCTTTCATCACTTCTTAAACCGTACTGTATTATTCACTTAATATAATATAAAATATATCCAAGTCCGTCAATTACATCAATCGCTGCGGTTAAGAAAAATCAAGATCATCTATATTTTATGACCACATATTTGGATAGCACTTTGAATTTCAAGTGCTGTTACGCACAGATGTGCTCAGTTAAATATACATAGGACCTAACAGCCCGGGCCAGGCACTTGCTTTTCATGTGGTTAATTTTTTTTTTTTTTTTGAGCTGGTGATGCTCAATGAGGGCAACTCTCAAATATGAGGACTGAAAGTGCTACGCTGTGTAGCCCTCACCATGTCCTGTGCCTTTGGATTCTGAAAATAAGACTTTTTTATCAATATTTCAAAGGTGCCTCAGGAGTAAGCCTGGAGGTGAACTGATGTCAGCAAATGGATAAAGATGGAGCTGGGATTTAGCCTTTCCAAACAAACCCAAAGAATGGGGTCCCTCAAACAAGAGGCCCGACATGCACAAAAGTTTCCCGACATGCCACGACCTTGATCTTCCGGCAATGAAGATTTCTCAAATGACTGCCTACGACGGATGATTGCATCCCAGAATGTGCTCATGCACTATCTGTTTCCAAGAGGAGAATAATGTTTTATGTATTGCAATGTGTATATATAGTTGTGACATAAAAGAAGTGAGATCGTGTGGATGGCTTCTCTGTGGTGTCTCAACTGTTTGTAATCACTCAGCCAGTCGACTGGCATCATGACAGACAGCAGTGTAGTCTTTGCTTAGCTTTAGATTGTTTACAGGATGTGTGGGATCAAAAAAATCGAGTATAATTTTTAGACTGAAATGAACCTTGTCTTCCTGTACGCAATTGCACAATCCCCGTTCTGTTACAACGAAATAGTTAAGTCATGGTGCAATGCACTTTTTCATAGACTAGCATGTTTCTGCATATCTCTGTGTTTATGAGATTTTTACGATAGCTGCTCCATGAGACTATTTACAATCTAAACACGCAAAGTCACCCATGACACCATACACCTGGAGGAATCAATCGACGGCTATTTGGACTGCGGATGAAAGATAGACGGCTGAATCAAAAATGCATTAGTCAACCACACTACATTTTAGTGAACATGTAATACTCTTCAACCTAATAAAAACCAGGACAGGTCTGAGGAGTGTCTCATTCAGAGCAATTAAAATGGTTTAATGTAATGTTTAATGCAACTTGGGCACGCTGTTGGATAAGCTCAGCCATGGAAACCATGTCCTTACACTTCAAAACTATTTAAACAAAATCACTTGATAATTTGACAGTATTTTGACATATTCATTTTATTTTGCGTAAAATCACCATGGTCTTTTAATCAACTTAAAGGAGTAGTTCACTTTAAAAAAAAAAAAATTGCTGATAATTTACTCACCCCCATGTCATCCAAGATGTCCATGTCTTTTTTTCTTCAGTCGAAAAGAAATTAAGGTTTTTGATGAAAACATTCCAGGATTTTTCTCCATGTAATGGACTTCAATGGGAACCAAACAGTTCAAGGTCCATATGAGAGTTTCAGTGCAAACTGTTCAAAGGGCTTTAAACGATTCCAGACAATGAATAAGGGTCTTATCAAGCGAAACGATCGCTCATTTAAAAAAAAAAACGTTTAAATTTTATAAGCTCAAATGGTCGCCTTGCTCTGTTCTGTGATGAACGTTCGTTAATTAAATCAGCGAGCGTTCGAAACGATCGCTGATTTAATAAAAAAATAACAAAGTTTAAGTTTTATAAGCTCAAATGGTCGCCTTGCTCTGTTCATCAAAATGAACAAATCTTTTTCGAGTCATTTGGTTCATTCAACGAACGAATGAACGTATTGACTCGAGGAACAGATTCGTTCATTTTGATGAACAGAGCAAGGCGAGCCATTTGAGCTTATAAAACTTAAACTTTGTTATTTGTTAAACTTTGTTAAACTTTTTTTTTTTTATTAAATCAGCGATCGATTTGACTGATAAGACCCTTATTAATCATCTGGAATTGTTTAAAGCCCTTTGAACAGTTTGCACTGAAACTCTCATTTGGACCTTGAACTGTTTGGTTCCCATTGAAGTCCATTATATGGAGAAAAATCCTGGAATGTTTTCATCAAAACTTTAATTTCTTTTCGACTGAAGATAGAATGACAAGGACATCTTGGATGACATGGAGTGAGTAAATTATCAGCTAAAGTTTTTTTTTAAAAAGTGAACTAATCCTTTAAGCTGTATTTTATTCTAGAGGTGATAAAATAACTGCTTGGATATATTTAAAAATGTAATTTATTCCTATGATGTGTCATTTCCAGCATCATTACTCCAGTCTTCAGAGTCACATGATCCTTCTAAAAACCATTCTAATATGTTGATTTGCTGCTCAAGAAACATTTCTGATTATAGTCAATGTTGAAAACAGTTGTGCTGCTTCATAGTACATATTTTTCAGGATTATTTTGATGAATAAAGAACAGCATTTATTTGAAAGCATTACAAATGTCTTTGAAAAAAAAACAAATTGATGTGTCCTCCTCGCTGAATACACTGATTAAAATATATGAATTTAGCTCAAACAATGCAATGCTTATTATCTGTCTGATAAAACCTTGAAATGATTTACTTTATAAACCTCATCACCCGTTTCATAGATTAATGTGGGTGGCATTATTGCAGTCGCTGTTCCCCGGGCTCCAATTTCTCCATCCTCCGAGCATCTGGGATACACATTAATACAACCACAGGCACATGTTAACCATCCAGGCCCAGATCTCTCCGAAATCCCTGGTTACATTTCCCTTCCTCACCCATTTGTAACAGGGAGCTTGTGTTAGCCAGCTCGTGATCCCTGCCAAGCGGCAGGATTTCGGAGTACAAGATCAAACACAAGGACACCACTCCCACAGACATGAGATACACCAGCCTTTCCCATAATCCACTACTGTCGGCATTAGGACGCAGCCACACGAGCAGGCCAGCATCAGTCGAATCCCGCCCCCCCTCTTTTGCTATCGATGTTTGAGCCAATAGAACAACCAAAGCATTATTTGATCTCCGACGTGGGCCATTTGTATTAATTTCAGTAATATTCAATATGCATTATTTTGATTTGGTCCGAGCAGCGCACACATGAATGCTTTATGTAATCGTGCAAGCACGGCACCTCATTCATTTAACCTCTCAGAGAAGCGAGGCACAGTTGGTACGCCACAGGCCCGCACGCGGTTGTTGGACTCTCTGCGCTATATCAGAGCAATGAAAACAGCCGTCGGTCCAACTAGGCTTACAAAACGAGGCACTGGCATGCCTGTGCGGAGATTTAGCATGTCATAAACTTCTGTAAACCCTCCAATCTGTGTCACAACAAATTTATATCTTCAGACAGGAATATTCAAAGGTCAAAAAACCAAAGGTGTCCATCATAAATCAGCCACTAAGTGTTTATAACATTAATCCGTTGGGAAAGACTCCTGGCATAACACAGCGGCAGCTGGATTTCAAAGAGCTGCCGGATTCCGAGCCAAACGGCTGCAGAAGAGCAGAGAGAAACGCGAGCATTAAATGCGCTTTCACATCTGATTCATATATACAGTAGCGGTCTTATTATGCTCACTTCTTATTACTGTAAGTGTGATCAAAGGCTGGAACAAAACCGTTTTTAATTGTACAAGAGACAGTGATGGATTTGAAGTTTTTGCACAATGGTGTCAGACGTTTTGATGAACCGTTTTCTAAACCTACAAAAACTGTAATGAGTTACTGATTTTGCACTTTGATGGATCAAAGTGAGTGTAATCTGTATCATTTCCTCTGGCACCTTCATTTTAATGTACTAGTGAAAAAAAGAAATGTGCTGGCTTGAAATTTCATGCACCAAAATGAAGTTATAGGGGGTCTTCTTTTTTTTAAGAGTTAATGAAAGAGTGTGATATTAAAAAAGAAGCGAAAAAGTTAAGCGTTACAAAAAAACGTAATATGCATGCGTAATTTAATACAGTCCTTCAAAATGAGGATCCGTCAGACATCTCTATTCAACTTTTGATTGAACCAGCCTTTAAAACTAACACAGAAAAATTGAAATGACTAAGAAGATATAACTTACAGACTTTTCATTGGGAATAGGCCCATTTATTTTTCTTTTTGGGATTTTTGACAGATCTAGTAAAAAGCATCAGGAGGTTATTGAGCACCACAGCTCCAACTTGTCAAAATCAGTGGTTCTTAAAGGCATAGTTCATCTATTTAGTTTACGTTTACTGACCCTGGTGTTGTCTTTTCACTCCGTTTCACTCCAACTTGCCCAGAAAAAGCGCACAAGTTGTGAGAAATCAAGACTGAAACAACACAAATCCATACACCATACACTTGTGTGCTTTCTAAAGTGAGAGTTAACTGTGCCGCTAACAGAGAGTCATAAATGCACAGTCGAGCACAAATAACCCACGTCCAAGGTCAGGACTTTTGTAAAATAATTTTAATTTATTGTAAATTTTTTAATCGTATTACCCCCAAAAAGCATGTGTTGCATAGGATCATTCTGTGATATCTCATGTTTTTTTAAGCTTTATGCTAATCGTTTTTAACTGACATTATATTGATGAGCGAGAGCGGGACATTTTTTTCCCTCTCTTTTTGTAGTACGAAAAATAAAGAATGGCATCCGGCATTAGTACAACACCAGGGTGAGTAAATGATGACTTAATTTTAATTTTAGGGTGAACTATCCCTTTAAAATAGAGGGTCACGACCCTAACAGGTCATACGTCTGTTCTAAATAGGTCATTGAAAACAGGTATAAATTATGCTAATTATTAATGAATTAAAATAAATAAATACCCATTGAGCAAAAGTGAAAAATAACAGATCTTTATCGACCTCTAAAACATATTTCAAAGAGATTAAATATATCATATATAATTATATATACACAAATGATCATCAAGGCAAAATAGGGCTGTCAACGATTAATCGGATTAATCGCCATCACAAAATAAAAGTTTGTGTTTACATAATATATGTGGGTGCACTGTGTATAATTATTTTATATATATATATATATATATATATATATATATATATATATATATATATATGTATGTATATATATACATACACACACATGCATGTATATTTAAGAAAAAAATATTATTTGTATATAAAATATTTATATGTATATAATATGCATTATATATAAATCTACATACAGTATATACATGAAAATATTTCTTAAAATATATACAAGTATATGTGTGTATTATATATATAAAATAATTATACACACAGTGCACCCACATATACTATGTAAACACAAACTTTTGTTTTTGAATGCGATTAATCGCGATTAATCGTTTGACCACCCTAACAATTAATAGATATTAACTTTGTTTAACTTAACCTAAAAAGTTTTTTTTTTATTAAAATATTAATGCCTGCCAATTACTGATGTCATTTACATTGTATTTTAGTTATCAAGTTTGAAATATAATAAATGTACAAGTTAAATTAAAAAAACATTGCATCATAAAATACAACTAATCATATAATTATCCTGAGCTAGCATAGTAAAATAAATATTTTTGCTTTTATTAAAATATTTTACTTATCCTTAAGTTGTTCCAAACCTAAATTAGTTTCTTCTGTTGACCAGA
>JAQIUQ010006634.1:57500-100000 GCA_030378365.1 Hybognathus amarus
ATATATATATATATATATATATATATTAGTGCTGTCAAATTATTAAAATATTTAATCCGATTAATCGCATTAATGTCACAGTTAACTTGAGATTAATCACATATTTTTATCTATTCTAAATCTCTCTTGATTTCTTTTGTCCAATTATTATTATTTTTTTTTCACATTTTAATGCTCTTATCAACATGTAAAACTGCTTGCTTAGTGCATATGTTTTTTAATTGAAAAACTGCTGGGTTCAGCATTGCCCTTCAGATACGACTCGATTTGCTGCTGCACTACGCCAGAGCGTTTTCAAAACTTTTTGGATGCCCCCGTTTCTATTGGCCGCGCTGATAAGCGGCACAGAACGCAGCAGCAAAAGTTGTACTATTTTGAACTTTTTGAACAACTGAATTTTGACAAAGCAGCAAAATGTCCTTGCGTGGCACAAGCCATTGAAATCATGATTGAAATGAATGGGTTTCATAGCGCAGTGCCGCGTCCTGTTGCAAAAGCATGTGAAAAAAAAAACAAAGTTTGCTAGGCCAAAAAGAATGTTAATCTCGTGATAAAAAAATGACGCCGTTAAAAATGGGTTTACGTACGTTAACGCTGTTAATAACGCGTTTAACTGACAGCCCTATATATATATATATATATATATATATATAATATTTTTGTCATTCCCGATAAATGGAAGCACTTGGAACATTATGACACGGGTCACGCCACTACAGTGTCTCTACCTGGACTGTCAGCGGCTCCTCCAGTAAGAGTGTGATGAGGCCTGATGGAGGAGCACTGGCCCTCGCCGGCCCCTCACACTCATCTGAACCCGAGCAGTCAAGCAAGCAGCTCCGGCTAATGAAAGATCATCAGGCTGTGCTTTAAATTTCCTGATTGAATGTCAGTCGCGAATGTTTACGTGGAGGGAAGAGAGGGATGAGAGAGAAAGAGAGAGAAGGCTGCACTTTTAAAGGAGCAGTCAACTGTCATCAAGCTCTTTTGTTCAGTCAATAATAAGTCTGCTAAAGAAGAAACAGGAGAGTTCAGATGACAGTCACAATGCAAAGACTGCGATAAAACTTGTTAAGTGTTTACCACTTATTTTCTATCTAAGAAACGAGAACGATGGGACAGGAAATGACTTGGAGAAGACCAGGAAACTAATTTTGTTTGACCGTATTTTCTTTCTTTCTCGCCATACTTTACAGAGAAAGTGAGATATTTTGAGAGAATACAGGAAATTAAGTGGAAAGATCACGCTGTAAAAATTAATATGCTTTATCTAATCAAAAAAATTGTGGCTAACCGATTAAAAGCAATATTATTATTTAAATTTAACAAATTAGAATTGAGTAATAATTAATCAAATAAATTCATTAAAAGTTAACCATTTAAAATGAGTAAAACTTACAACAAAAAACAAAAAAAAACATAAATTAAAATTATACGTAATGATTTCTCCTTCAGTGATTCTGCTTGTTAACATTAGGTGTCTTCAATCTTGGCAATATAAAATGAAGAGTTCTTAATTAATCTTTGACATCTGTCTGTTAGTGAGAGATTTTCCTTTAAGGAATAATTTGATTAATTATTACTCAATTCTAATTTGTTAAATTTAATTAATAATATTGCTTGTAATCTGTTGCCACAATTCTATTAATTAGATAAAGCATATTCATTTTTACAGTGCAATAAATAAATAGTAGGGATGCACTGAAATGAAAATAATGGCCCGAAGCCTAAAATATATAATGCATTAATATTCAATTAATTATTTAATAATCAGCACACAAATAGCTAAAACGGAGTTGTATTGTACAAACATTTAAATTGCACATAAGGCAGATTTTACATAAACTTTTTAATAACAGAATTGTTTCTACTCCAGTTTGTTGGATAATAAAGATTTAACATTTAAATAAACATTTAAACGACAATAAACTGTAATAACTTATTTTCATGACAGATGTATTCATGAAAACATCACTAACAGTTTAAGTAAAAATATAATTAATATAATAAAGTGCATATATGTTCTTTCTAGAGATATTTTCTAGCTAACTAATGAGTTTCTGGACTTTTTGAATAGCTTTCTTGAGGAAAATGTAATGTTAAGTGACATTGGCTTATTGTCGATATTACATTGTGTACCTGGAAACAGCTGTTTCGGTGGAAAATTTCGGTGCATCCAAAATAAATAGGTTTAGCAAAGTTTAGACTGAAAACTGCATTACCCACATGAGCATATGTGCTAAACCACTAAACTTCAACTTTATTTCAGTCACTTCCATGTATAGGGAACATGAGATAGGACAGGAAACTATGTCATATCAGGAAATAAATATGATGTCATGTCGGTGATGTCACCAATTCACCAAGTATCACTAGATTCAAACTCATGTGCCCACATGCATTAACATATGCATGATTTGTCTAAATCATTTTATATGGCTTCTTGTTATATTGCGCACTAAAAGACATACAAAAAAAGACTCGCATTAAATCGTAATGCATGCATAATGCTAATTAGACATTCAAAATATCTTGAAACACAGAACAAAGTCGTGACATTAACAAATGTCACAGGACACAATGAGGTGCGGGAGCGTGGAGGAACACCTCACTTCCTCTGAAACAGCGGCTGAGGTACTGAAGCGCTTGCCACTGTCCTAAATGAAAGTAGAGGGGACAGTACCGGTGGAAACAGATCCGCTGGGACACGTTCTCCCGTCCTCTGTGCTTCATACTGTATGAACAAAGCCCTCGTGTGGCCTTTGTCACAGTCACCTTGTCTGACATATATAAAAAGGACTGAACGTACCCGATGAATGCAAAGACAAAGAAGTGGGGTATTGGATCAGAGAACACATAACTCCTCTTTTTATCTATTTCCTCTGTCTATTTAGGGATTTCACATTGTAATGGGATTTAGAGGTTTTAATTGATTTTTTGAGTTTGAGAACATGCAAATACTTAAAGAAGTGATGATGGCGGCCTGTTCTTGGAGCCACGTCATTGAAGACAAACCAACCTCTTCTTTAGATTCGTATCTATAGACCGCTTTTAATCAACCACTTTTTTTAAGGATTTTTATAATTTAACATCAATTATTATAAGGAAGATCTTAAAAAACTGCTGAAGACTGTGTAACGCCAAGAGATTTAAGCTGCAGACTGCTCATCAAGGGTCAAGTTTAACAGATGTCAAACTTTAGATTAAAAAGAATCATGTTATCGTGTTATTTGCTAATGTTCATGACTTCCTTTCTCCTGTGGAACACTAAAGGTGTCTTTCCAATATCAACATGCACGAAGAACACAAATCAAGTAATTGAGTAAAAGTACAAATACCCTAATAAAATATTATTCCAGTAAAAGTATTAACTACTCCCTTTCAAAGTACAAAAGTACTTTTTTGGACATAAAGCGATTTTTAATGTACTTAAAGGGCTAGTTCGCGAAAAAATTCAGTCATCAGTTCCTCACCCTCATGTTGTTCCAATCCTGTATGAATTTCTTTCTTCTGCTAAAAAGAAAATATATAAATATTTTGAAGAATATGGGTGATTGACTTCCATTGTATGAAAAAATAAATACTATGGAAGTCAGTGGGGCCTATCAACCAACATTCTTCAAAATATCTTCTTTTATGTTCAACAGAAGAAAGAAATTCATACAGGTTTGGAAAAACATGAGGGAGAGTAAATGTTGACAGCATTTTCATTTTTGGATGAACTATCCCTTTAAGTGCAGTAACAAAGTAAAAATACTTTGTTAGTCCACCACTGTCAATATCGACAATAACATCTACATATAATCCAAGTGAATGCGTCAAAAAGCACCATAAAGTGCCAGAGAATATCCATCCAACTTATTTAAAATCTATTGATGACATATGATATTTAATGAACAGAATAAATCAAATAAGGTGTAATTAGATAGTCTACAGATAGTATGTCACAGTGACAGCAAACCTGATGCAACACGTCTAGAGCAGAGCACTACACTGGAGGACAAGATTTTCATTGAAAAAGTATTTTAATTGCTCTCATTTACAGGAATAGTTCATCCAAATTAAAACTTTGTCATAACTGCATTAATCAAATAAATTTAGTAATAAAGGATTTTCCCCTTATTTTTCTACATATATGTATTTTATTTTTCATTTGCCATTTTCTTTGTAATAAATCACATTAATGTGCCCTAATATCCCTAATTTAAAAAAGGGCTTAAGGGCTTAATTTTCATGGTGTTATTTTTATTTTAAAAAAATTAAGAGTTTACCTGTCCCCGTTCATTTTTATTATGGCAAAGTCAGAACAGGATTCTTTAAAAACGTAAAAATCCTAAAAAGAAAACTAGTTAGGATTGAGATGATGAAAGAATTTCGTTGAATTTGGTTAATATGCATTATATTCAAAGTCTTTCTAAACGGATGAGTCATAAAATCATTTTTATGGTGTGTTTTTGTTTTGTCCGTTTGGAGTTTCTCAGTCCCCATTCACTTTTATTATATGGAAAAGAACGACTAGGATATTCTTCAAAAACTCCCTTTTATGTTCTGTGGAATAAAAAGTCGTAGCGGTTTGAAAACGACACGAGAGTTAGTAATGATGACAGAAATGTATTTTTTGGGGGTGAACTACCCCTTTAAAACTATTTACATTTTCATGTACCCTCCCTCCCCTAGCTAATATTCTATGGATCTTTCATTAGATCCTGGCCCCCATCCAGTCGCCACTTTGCCTTATACAAGCAGTTTCGTGCCGTTTTCAGCAAAGGATGCATTTTTTATATTCCAAGTTCATTAATAGTAGATAGCCAGTTTTTCCCTTCATTAAATACAATGAGACATCCCAGTGCATTTGCAACAGAAGCGTGGGACTGTCAGTTTCTTGTGGGACCAAAGGCTGTTTGGTGGCACAAATAAAGTGAGGGAAGACAACTCTCACGCCAAAACCTGCAACACAGCGGGGAGCGTACACCAAAGGGAGAGAGAGAGAAAGGGAAACGCTTCCAAAACAGACCCTCTGTTCATGGTTACTATTCATTTTAATGGCGAATTTGTTGGGAGTTGTTGTCAGACGTCCTCCGCGCGATGATTAGGGACCGCCGTTTGCTTGAAAAGCACTGACTTCAGGATGCGCCGGGAGAGCGTTGTCACTCGGCGACAGCCTGCGCCGCAGACAATGGCTGCCTGAATTGTGAGAAGTGTTGGCAAAGGCATTCCCTGAAAAGTTTCCCCCTCAACGCTACTTTTCTGCTGCTGGTGGATATTTTGTTGCGTTGATATCGAGTTGTTGATTAGAATGAAAAAGGAATCCACTCAATTGAAAGGCCAAAAGCTCCCCGTAGAGCAGTGTCAGCTACTGAGAGAGATTGACAGTCCTCTTTTGAGTCAACTTTTTTTCCCCACTTCATAAAAAGAGCATTGCTGCATGTGCTGTCAAAGGAGTAAAGTTGCCGTTTAAGGGCAGCGGGATTTCAAACCGCATAGACAATTTAGTTGGAAAGGAATGGAGAAACCACGACAGAAAGTACAGATTTTAACCCTGTTCCTACTGCATGAACTTTGAATAGCCCAAAAGCAGCATGAGTCACTTCCTTAAGTTTCATACTGACTTGATGGGTAAGCGAGTTCCCGCTTTGAATGACTAATACGCTTCTATCATGTATCAGAGGCAGAGAAACAAACAATTTCTTCCATGGAATTAAATCTTCATGGCTGTAATGATGCCGAGTAAATTATTCCAAGCGAAAAGTAGACTACCTTTTGTGGTTTTGATTTCAGACAAAACAGCCATTAAATCGTATTATAATACCAATACTAGTACAGAGTTGTGTCAGTTATATCCTAAAATGGGTTAAGATGTAAGCGGCATATCTATTTACAGTATATTAACAAATACATTGATATAATTAGTTTTGTAAATGATCCCTATTCCAAAAAGTTCCTTTTTTGTTACCTAATTCAGAGTGACCTGCTTTCAGCGCTATTGGTGTTAAGTTTCTAAGTGAATTACTTATCAGTCTACATAATGATCACATCCACCCCTCGGCCCTTTTGAGATTCGGGGGTCTTAACCAGTAATGAAGTGGGAGGGGGGGTTTCTCGCATGGCCCCTTCCTCCAAACAACGTCTGAAAGTGGTTAATTTATGGAAAAAGAGCGGGGAAGGGGAGGCGGCGGGATGGAACACGTACCCCCACGTGACTGGAGGTTGTGTACCAGCAGGGGGAGGAAGATGAGGAGAAAGAGAGAGGGAGACGCACAGAGAGAGGAGGTGAGGGAGGCGGAGACCAGAGCGACAGAGGAACGGTTAATGGAAATGAGTGACAGGCTTTCAGAATGATTTACAACGGGCGGGCGCCGGCGGAGCCCGGTGCTTTGATGGATGATCCTGAAAGACGGCGAGCGACCATAAATCATGTCTTTGAATCATTGACAGAGATAAAGGAGGGGGCGAAAAAGCAATGGCATTGACGTTCATTCTTCCAATAATGTACATTGACGAGTTACACTACCGAGCCTTAATTAAAAAGTGAACGCAGGCTCCCTCTCTCTCTCGCTCGCTCGTCCTCCCTCTTCTCCGCGGTGATATCAGTGGTAATTAAAGATGCGGCGAGGCCCCGTCCCCGGTCTTGCTCCCACTTCCGCCCGTGGCTCACAGTGGCCAGATTAGATAGACGCTCGGCGAGGAGATAACGTCACTCCCCCTCCTTTCCTCTCAGCGAGGGGCCTCATTGCTCAATGGCTTTCCACTTCACGAAACACGCACAAATACACACCTGCTTTCCCTCCCGACTAGCTGCTACGAGTGTTTCTACATCCCTACGCCGTCTGTACAGGTGTCTGACTGGGACTGCGTCTCCAAATATCTGTAGCGGCACCTTTGTAAAAGCGGTAAAATGCTGTTTCGTCCACACAAAGACGCTGGACGGTTTTTAAGCTACTGGAAGAAACTTTGGAGGGCGGCCGCTTGCAAAAGCAAAGCGACTCTTTTCTGCTATGAAGTGATGGATGTCAGGAGTAGAAAGGAGACAGGAGAGCGGGAAAGAAAGATAAAGCTGAGGAAGAGATGTGCCCTGTAGAGGCGGTGGCAGGCAAACTGAGGAGGCAGCATTCCACATCAGCTGGGATCCTCTAAAGTGCATACAATGAAGCAGCGAGGTGAAAGTAATCCCGAACATCTGTCCTGGGCGGCATGCACGCGCCGCCTGTTTGTTCCGTTGGAGGAAAGAGGCATTATAGAGGAAGGATGGGATCAATTCATGCACTACTTCTCCGAAGGGGATCCAAGCGCGAACAGTGCTGTGCTGTTATACATAGCCTGGAACAAGATGGATACGGTTGCAAAGACGGGAACGAGGTGAAGTGCAAGACCCTGGGACCCAACTAAATGCTGTTCGGTTGTTGCATTGAGCGAACGCACAACATGACCTCCCTGTGGGGAGTGTGGTGTAGCAGCTAAAGCTCAAGGCCAGTAAAAAGAAGGTTGCTGGTTCAAGCCCCGCAAGGAATGAACCTTAATCCATCACCAATTTGTCTTATAGCAAAGCATTTGGACGGATATGAATATGAAACAGTGTGTTTTGATATTTGATGTGTGGCCTTTTAAATTCCTTAATTTGAACAGAATTTTAAATTATGTTTTATAAAGTTTACAAATAATTGATTCAATTATCAAATCATTCCAACCAGCTGTCGACAATCAGTAATCAACATGTGTATCCAATCAGCTTAAGATGGAGACCTATATACAGTATAAGGGTTTCTGCAGGTTTCACAAAGTCAAATTTTTAAGACTTTTTAAGACCTTTTTAAGACCATTAGGAATAAAATTTAAGGCCTATATCATGACAAAAAAAAACGTACAAAGGAAACGCGTAACGAGTCTCAAAATTATTCGTAAAGTAATTTAATTTATTCAAACTGAACATTCAGCGAAAATCAGTACAAATGGTCCCGTGATTTTGGAAATTTGTTCCGTTTCTGTTTTTATAAAATCCCCTTTTCCAAAGCGCGTAATGTAGGCCGTTTTATCTTTCCCGCACCTGAAGGAAACATCGTTTTGAAACACAGACGAAACATCGTCTGTGGTATCTGAGATACCCGCCAATAACACAAAAATTAAAAACTGATTGGCTGTTGCATGTTGGTCTATTTTGTAGTTGTAATACAGCGAATTAATAACTACAGAAAATAAAAACATTCCAAAGTTCTGTGGGATCATTTCAATGAGATTTACATGGACATAGGAAAATTAAGACCCGTTTAAAAAGATTTAGGACCTAGAACACAATACTTCAGTAAATTTAAGGCTTTTTAAGGCCTTAAATTGTGATTTTGAAATTTTAGACTTTTTAAGACCCCGCGGAAACCCTGAGTATATATACTCATTTGACTCACCAATGTTCCTCGACAGTTTACCCCGTCTCCTCACACTCGCCTGGGTTACTTCTTAACCAGCAAGTACTCTGGGTTCGGGCCGCATACCGAGCCCAGAGCCCTCTCCTCGGACAGCACGCCAAATACGCATTTATTCAATCTGACTTATTTGTAAATGTGAACTCGTGAATTGACCTATGGCTAATCCACGCCCTCAAACGCGATGAGCCAATTACAGTGCGCAGCTAACCCAATACACTCGGACATTCTCTGCTTCCACGTCCATTGAATTTGTATTTTCTAGTCATTTCTAGTTTTTTTTCATGGTCAAACGGTATGCATTGGGTACATGCAACCCTCGACACTAGGTTCCTGAGAGGCTGTGCGACGGTGTGGATTTCTTTTTCAAGCCACATCTCAAGTGAGATAAGTGTCTGCTCTGGATTAAGTTACTGCGGTAGACCACAACACCAACTAAACGTGGATAAATTAAACAAGGATGTCTCCATCTGTTATTGGATTCGTTATCTGAACGTTATCTTGAAAATCTCTAACGTAACGTTAGGCTAACATTAGCCTAACATTAGAAAACGTTAACGTTCAGCTTCTAGCTGCGGTGTACATCATGTCACTTAGCTTCATTAATGTATCTGTAAATAACCAAGATAACAAATGTTAACAATGTTGTGCTGAACGATTCATGTAAATACTGTAGCACCAAACGGTGATGGCAACGATATGCGGTTTATCGCGTTTACACTGTGACCTGTACATTTTTGCCTGGAGCTGAAGCTTTTCATCGACCTTCTCAACAATAAAATTATTAGTATAACCCTCCAATGCATAAGGCCTTTTATATATAATCTTTCTGTCTCAAAAAATCACCAATTGCCTCCTGTGAAACGTCTCCAACTGTAACTGCTGCCATAGCGCCTGTCCCGAATGTTGACTGTTTGTCTGAGTGAATGGAGGGAGCCGTGGCTTCGCCATAGGTCAATTGTGGTATCAAACAGAATTCAGCTTTAAATGTTTTTCTTTCTACATGACTGCAGTCCATTATCCTTATTGAATTCATAAAATGTAAGTTGACACACCTCTCAATAACTTACACACCTCTCTGTTTGATGACTGCATTGTTAAGGATCTCAATAAGGTTAACTTGACAGTACTGCATGGCTTTGACTCATCATCACTGGATGTGAGTCCAGCCAGGCTTTGACGTTCAGTGAAACTGTGATCTGAACAATGAGGCATTGAGAACACAGATGCTTCTTTTACTTTTACTTATGTCACTGTCCTCAGCTGTCAGTGCTTCAAAAGACATGGACGTGGGTCTTACGTCAGAGGCCAGACCTCCTCCTGACTTGGCCACTTAGTGCAAGTCATGCCTGAGACTGTAACCTTACACCATGGCTCAGTGGGAATTTGTGCAAGTGTGTGAGTGTGAGCCTACTAAGAGACAGAAATCTCTCTTCAGCAGGACGATGACATTTTGGCGGTTCCTAAAAAGAAAGTGCAGCAACAATAGTGCTCCTGTGGTGTAATACTGTGGAACACACACTATTGGGGCCTACCAAGAGGTAGAGAAAATACGAAGAAGTATTACACCAACCATGAACCCTGGGTCTGGGTATTCAATCTAGTAATTATTTTTTGGCGGATTCAGAAGTTGTAAATCTATCATGTTCGGATCCCATGCTGACATTTTCAAACATAGTTTGATGGACACCTGAAGTAATTACATGTCATTCCTCTGTTTGAAGGTTTCCAGGTTTAGTGCCACATCTTTTCTATCCGTCTGCTGTCGGCAACCTGCAGTGACATAACTCTGAATTTGATTCTATCAAAAAAAGAGAACGGTACTTGGTTCTCAACAAAGATGAATGTATGAGGAATAACATACTGTTATGCGAAAGCACCAAGAAACTCAATAAACTTGAGAGAGTCTCTTTGTCTTGGAGTATTTATTCGACTCTGGGGCCCTGTGATCTTAAATGGTCTTAAAAGATGATCCATACAATAATGAAGTCCGTTCTCCTGTTGGCTGGCCTCCCAAATGCACAACATAATCAAAGCGAAGTCACTGGGGGATTCTATGGAGCTGCTCTGTGTTTGACTAGCAAACATTCGTTTTATTTGTTTGTCACAGACCTCTCGGCACAGTCCTCTAACGATGGCGGAATATTAATTGATGTATATGGAATGCAAATATGATTCTGGAAGGTAAGTGCTGCGACGTCAGAATGATGTGTATGTCAAATTGATGTGTACTCAACCTGAATATCACCCTGAGGTTTATCAATCTCACATCAGCAACGGAAATCACAACGAGACCGAAGTCTTGTTCAGTCCGCGCCTACCCACGCACTTGCTCCGGTGCCGATCCCACCCTCTCCCCTGCACGTCGGGTCAGACCACCCTGTTCGCAGCGGTGGTGGCTCAGGCCTCTGGACTTGCTGTCTTGTTGTTCTTGGAATGCAGTGAAAGCAAATAGCTGCTTAAATGGCCCCCTTCGTTCCCAGACAAAACCAAAAAGCTGTAGAGCCATTCATCAAAAGAGTCCGACAACCTGCTCCTCCACCTCCCCCCCCGCCAGGCACGGCCATATCCCCTCTCTGGGTTTTAACTAGGACTCCATATCATTCCAGAAATGACAAATGATACTTATATCTGTGGCCTGTGCCGAATCAATAGGCATGCAGAACGGCTATCCATCTTGAGAGCTATCGACAGCTGCTGCCTGACATCAGGGGAGAAGCGCCTGGTGGCTTTATTCAACAGTGAGACAAAGCTAATGGCAGCATATATTTTCCCTGAAGTTTGTAAACCAACCGTCCTGTCCTCCGCAGTCCGATTTTATAGCTTTTAATTTTTTTATATTGTCTCCTTTCTATAGTACACAGTGCTAAAGTTATGACACAAACACTGCTAGCACAACAGCAGCTCTCTGGCTACTAGCTTCTTTTACGAAACGTTTTACAAGCATTTCTTTTCACAAACATCGTCCAAATTGATTTCATCCAGTTGCTTTTCGATAATAAACTGCACTAAAATTATGACAAACCTTGTGTTTATCACAGCTAGCCACACAACAATATGGCTATCTGGCTATTAGCTTCTTTGCTACGATAGGTGTATTTTCAAGATTTTGACGATTGATGTTTCTTTCAGCAAACAATATCCAGTTCAATTTTTTTAGCTTTTGATTTTTGATCTGCTTTTCTATAATAAATTGCACTTTATCACAGCTAGCGCCACAGAAGTATTCTCCTACTACAGGCTGGCTAAATAGCTTAGCTTCTTTGCCACTACTACATGTTTTAAGAGCATTTCTTTTCACAAACATCGTCCAAATTTAATTTTATGGCTTTTTTTTAATCCAGTTGCTTTTCGATAATAAACTGCACTAAAGTTATGACAAACGATGTGTTTATCACAGCTAGCCACACAACAATATGGCTCTCTGGCCACTAGCTTCTTTGCTACGATAGGTGTATTTTCAAGATTGTTCCGATTGGTATTTCTTTCAGCAAACAATGTCCAGTTACATTTTTTTAGCTTTTGATTTTTGATCTGCTTTTCTATAATAAATTGTTCTTCATCACAGCTAGCACCACAGAAGTATTCTCCTACAGGCTGGCTAATAGCTTAGCTTCTTTGCCACACTAAAAGTTTTAGGAGCATTTCTTTTCACAAACATCACCCAAATTGATTTTAAAGCTTTATTTTTTTCATCCAGTTGCTTTTCTATAATAAAACTGCACCAAAGTTATGACAAACCTTATGTTTATCACAGCTAGCCACACAACAATATACAGTAGCTCTCTGGCTACTAGCTTCTTTGCTATGAAAGGTTCATTTTCAAAGGTTTTTATCTAGCAACTATACTGTGCTAAAGTTATGACAAACCTATGACAAGCATTAAAGAGAAACTCTCCCATGAAAGCTAGCAGTACAATTATGACCTTCTGTAAGGGTATGTAGGTTGTGCACAAGGCTAGCACCTGCCTGTGTTTACATGGCAGTTTATGCTGCCGTGAGCTGATGGTGGAGCGATACGGGCCCGGGCTGCACAGCACCGTCTGTATCGCAGCAGCTGACAGATAGCACTTCAGTCCAGTTTTAGCTGCACCTTCTCTTGAGGGACCATGATTGATGACTAGCACTGCCACCTATATCCATTTTCCCCTCCGATCTCTCAGATTCTCTCAGGCTGAGGGTTCAGTGAGAGTCACACAAAACACATTTCTTAACATTTTTCAAACCACCCTTAAGGGCTCTTTATGTGAATGAACTTTACATGAACGTAACTTTCACAGATATGACTATTTGGAAACGTTAATTTTAGGATTTTTATGGAAGAAAGCAAACCAGGGCCTTAATTTACAAAGATTTGCATAGAATGCTCTTAAATATGTATGGTGATATCCTACGAACGAATTCATACAATGTCTGTATGCAAAAATGTATGCATGTACAGAATGGCCACAAATTAATTCAGCCTCTCACTTTTTAAAATTATATAATTTTTTAAATTCTAAATCAATTTAAAAACTCTAAAAACTGAAATCAAGTGTTTTAAATGGCACTGTAAAAAATATCGTTGGTTTAAATAAAAAATTAAGTAACCTGGTTGCCTTAAAATTTTAAGTTGATTGAACAGGAAAAAGTGATTTAATACAATGAAGGAGATTGATTTAATCATCAGAAACTCATAATAATAAGTTATCTGAACTAAATAAATTAAGTTGATTTGACTAAAGAAAAAATGTTGTGATACAAGTGTACAAGTGAATTTAGATATCCCAACATTGTATGAAAAATATTAACGTTTTTAAAAAGATTAACTTTAAGTGAGTGTTAGATGATGGCAAATGTGATGTAATGTAAAATAAGCATGCACAATTAAATATGAAAAACATTTTTTAAATCGCTAATATGTTTTTCAATTAGCACATGTATAAAAACATCTTCAAGACAGCTTTTGCCTTTATAAATACAGACTTTTCCCTCCCTCACCTCACTTTTAACACAGGACCGGAAATGTGGAATTGAGGATGAAGTGCGTTTATAAACGAAGCCCCAGGATTCATGTGACACTATCAAGAGAGGAAAAACAAAAAATGCCACAGCTCAGACAAAAGACAGTCCTCTGTGTTTTCTGTTAGTCTCAACTCTTTGGACGAACGATCTGGTGTACTACATCTTTTGAAAACCGAGCATCCAAGCCATCAATTTTAACAATGCCACCATAAACGTGTTAACGAACACTTAGCCTAGCCATCTGGAAGACAATTACACAGGAACAAACATACCAGCTCAGCAACTAAAGGTTGGGTCATCAATCACAGACAATAGTCACAATCTAGACGACTGTTTCTGCTGAGACCCAGCCTAATAACCAATGAACTGCTGTGTCCAGAAGAAACAAGTTTTAGGCCCTTAGCTTTTCAGTACGCTAAAGCGTATAACAATAAAATAGCTGTCGCCTACGTTTTGTCATTGCATTCAAATGAAACCACATTAATTGGTTTTGTTTTACCCAGCAACAGCACCGAAATCTTGCATTCCCCCCATAAGTTACAAATATATGCAGTCCTAACTTAAACATATGCGAGAAGGACACAGTAGATATCCACATCCAAACAGTCGAGTTAATTCTCCAAGGTGTCCTCCGGTCAGACGTCCACAGTTAAACCAATCCTGCTCTTCTCTTTGAGTAGCTTAATTAATTAACATTTTCTCTTTTAATTGCAATCATGCGCCCCTTGGGGAGTCATCAGGGGACTATAATTGCAATTACACATTTGGATGAGTTGGTAAAACAATGTCAACGTACACACCAAATCTGAAGAGATACAGAGCGAGGGCTTCAAGTGGGTTAGTTACGCTTTCTGGTGTGTGGGCTCTTTGATGGGGAGATTCTTACAGATGCTGCATGTGTTAAGAGCGGTAATCAAAGGACAGATCTAATGAGCTGTTTAGACAATATTACATTCATTAATTTCAGTGTTGGGGAGTAACTAACTACAATGAACAACACCACTCACTTAACCACATTTTTCAATCCCTCAATAGTGTGGCCTATTCACTAACAAACAACTATTTTATAGCAGTGTGTAACACAATAAAAACACTACATTGGTATTTTATAAAGGCACAATCTGAGGGAACAATCAAAGCTCTTCTAGAATGTCATTATATATATAACACATTCAAAAATTGGAATGATGTGATGCTGTCATCAATTTCTCACAATTAGTCTAAAAATGTGCATTACGAAAGTAAATCGGCTTGTCAAGCTTCACTTTCAAAGAAGTCTTCTCATCACTGATTAGCTTGTATTTTATTTATAGGATGCAATGACAAATGATTTCTCATTTATCTATTAGTGATATCCTGATGTTTGATAAGCTCTCATCTTACTCTGAAGTGATTAAAATGGATTTGAGTAGGATTTTATCTCTCCAACCATCACTTGCAAGTGGTAGATTGGCATTTGATGTCTCTTTCTTCCAGTAACGCCCAGCTGAGACCACCTAAACTGTGGAGACCGTCTAGTATTTCAATTTACCTCAGAGGCACCTCTGATTCGGAGTATGCCACCATAAACCTGACAAGATACCAGCTCGGAGCAGCATGCAGAGAGAGAGATCAGGGTTTCCTGACTCAATACCTACAAGGAATCCTGATCATTCCAGCAAATAAAAAACACTCTGGGTAAGCCATATCCCCGTCTGCCCTCCCCCAAAACATGAATGAGGTGGTGAGAAAGAAATCCTGACAAGGGTAACCAGACCCCTGCTGGGTGTGATTTGTTTGCGCGATCACGAGACTCTTGGGTTTACACTTGTACACCACAATGGGAGGTTGAGATGGTGTTTTGTCTCATGTGGGTAAAAAATAAAGCACAACACTGTGAGCTATCACAACCTTGTCTTTGAACAATCACTTTATGTGATCAATGCTTATGAAACGTCAAAATCAGCAGTCTTTGTGACAGGTGCTGAGCTTGATTGGCAATGCTGAATCTGATTAAGAGCGAATGCAGCTTTTCCATTGATGGCAGAGCTTAGTT
Organism: Hybognathus amarus; assembly: GCA_030378365.1. Classification (NCBI taxonomy): domain Eukaryota; kingdom Metazoa; phylum Chordata; class Actinopteri; order Cypriniformes; family Leuciscidae; genus Hybognathus; species Hybognathus amarus. The sequence goes on from JAQIUQ010006634.1 coordinate 72,954, forward strand.
AGAAGATGGGAAAAACGTGTATTTGCAGAAAGCTTGACAGTATCCAAATGACTGTGTTTGTATAAAAGATTGTATTGAAACAAATAACATGTCTTACACTAGATTTGTACAGTTTTTGAAGAAAATAGGCCACACAAAACTTCCCACCACAATGAATATAAAACAAAGATTACACATGCAACAGTGTTCGCCCACTTTTTCAGCGGCGCTGGTTTCTTTTCCCATTCATTTCTCCCATAGGGAAGTCTTCGTTAAAGCGTTATGGACCAAGTCAATCAGCTATGAGGTGAATCATAACATTACAAACTTTGATTTGAAGCAAAAGTATTATAACTAAAGTGTACAATATAAAACGCATTCTCATCCTAGGGCATCATATAGTGGGCCTTTTGAAATTTCGTCTAAATCTAACGCACATGGCACCCTTTAGCGTCAATATAACACGCACAGAGCTTTGTTCGGTTATGGGTAGGTTTAGGTCTGGGGTAGTGTTAGGGTTAGACCACTGAGGATGCGCCTTCTGGCCCATATATATCTGCGTCTCATATTGACGCTAAAGGGTGCCATGTGCGTTGGATGTAGACGAAATGTCAAAAGCATTGTTATATGACACCTTGGGTTGAGAACGGCTATAATATATTACAGTTTATTGCAAAATATGCATATATATTAAAATATTTAATCATTTTGAGAGTGTAGGGAAATCAACTCGGGCAAAATAAATGTTTTTGGAATACTTCGCTCGTTCCGACTCTCTAAACGGCGATTTCCTGTACAGCATCATGGGTAATGCAGTTTTTCACCACAAATTGCGCTGTTAAACACAATTATTATAAAACTACGTTGAAATAATGCAGGATGACGGCTTCAACAGAGGCAAATGCTATCGATTAAACACCTCGTAGCTCACAGTAAGGCTGTCTTTAAAGGTTTCATTAAAAATAAATTTCCCTATGGAGAAAAGAAATGGAGTTTTTACTTCCGGAACTGACTGTACTCTATTGAATTTACTTGCCATTTCTTTGTTTTGCTTTTGTTTGGTTGTTTGCATATTTCTATGGGTTGCTAATGTGGTTGTTTGGTGCTTTCTAAGCGTCGTAAGTGAAAAGAGCCCGTACATCAAGGTGTTCTGTATGGTGTTCTGGTCTCTTGATATTACTCTTGTTTTTTTGCATCTTATCGTTTGCCAGATAAAAATAGACATAGAATAGAAAACGGTGCAGGACGATTTATGTACCCAGATTTGATACATATGGCGTGGGGTTTGTTCAAATCCCTAACCCCAAGTACTGTATGCAATTGCGATGCTTTCCTTAGCAAAGCAACACAAATAAAAGTGCATTAAAAAAGTGCCAACGATTCGTATTCATCGGACGACAGATTAGAGATGATTTGCAGACTTGTTACTAAACTCGCACACAGCTCTGAGATACTAATCACACGAAAAGCATTTCTACCCATCACAACGCACATTTCTGCACCTCACGAAACCACCGGAGTGCTTTAAATCCTCAATTTAAGACAGTGAGGGATTGACGCAGCCAGTTCTTAAGCACACGGGGAAAAAGCTCCAGGAGTCACTCATATCCCCCTGCTGAAAAACCCCCTCCTTTTAATGATCCTCCACTAAGGAGAATCTACACACCTCCGAAAGAATTCAAATCCCTTTTCCCACAGCCTCTTTCAGTCCGTATGATAAATGACACCCGTCATTCCGCCGTTGCCAAACAGCACAGAGGGGAATTGTACTGATATATGATTCACAAGAACAGGAAATAAACTCTCCCTTTCTCTATCTGCTCGTTCCTTTGCCAACTAGGGCGGACCTGGACAGTGTCAAAGCTCGGTCATATGAGGGAAGAGACAGCCGTGGACCCAAAAAGGAAAAAAGACAGCAGTTTTCATGAGCGCCGTCGACCTGCGAGCAGATGTTGGACCTTCTAGTGACTCCAAAAAATAAATAAAATAACAACAACACTCAAGTGGTGGTGAAATAAACGGTAAAGAATGTAAAAAGAAAAAAAGAAAAAGAAAAAAGGAAATGCGCATGAAGGCTTGAGTGATGTGTAAGTATGCAATTACGGGGAAAAATCTCAAAGAATGAATAACCCCCCTTGCCCCCAATTATAACAAAGCAACTGAAGCTAATTACTGGTATTGTTATCTAAAATGTCTGTGTATGAGAAAGGATGGAGACTGTGTGTGTATGTGGCAGAAAGAGAGAGTGAGAGAAAAAGAAAGAGATGCCCTGTCTAAAACATAATGACATGATTTGACTCTATTTCCGGAAGTACATACTTTCCTAAATATGCACATCATGCATGAGAACTTCAGCATTTAGATTGACATTCTTAATGTATAAGATAAATTGTATGTGTATATATATATTCTAAAAATGTAAAAAACTGTTTTCAACATGAATAATAATCATACATGTTTTTGGAGCATAAAATCATCATATTAGAGTTATTTGTGAAGGATCATGTGACACTGAAGACTGGAGTAATGTAATGATGCTGAAAATTCAGCTTTTATGTCTATATATTATATATATATTAACATAAAAAAGTCATTTTAAATTGTCAGAATATTTCACAATATTACTGTGTTTTTTGTGTATTTTTTATCAATAAATTGCAGCCTTGGTGAGCAGAAGAGACTTCTTTTAAAAACATAAAAAATCTTACCAATCTTAAACTTTTGACCGGTAGTGTATATATAAAAATTAGGGCTGTCAAACAATTAATCGTGATTAATCGCATCCAAAATAAAAGTTTGTGTTTACATAATATATGTGGATGCACTGTGTATAATTATTTTGTATATATATAAAAACCCACACATGCATGTATATTCAAGAAAAAATATATAATTTAAATTATATACAGTATAAAAATATTTCTTAAATATATACAAGCATGTGTGTGTATTTATATAAAATAATTATACACAGTGCACCCACATATATTATATAAACACAAACTTTTATTTTGGATGCGATTAATCGCGATTAATCGTTTGACAGCCCTAATATAAATTATAAGCTATATATTTTTATATCAATCAATTGAGCAATTTTACATTTTACTTAAATATTTTTTTTTGGAGCGATGTGCAACAAATCATTGAATCCGAGTTTTGAATCAATGCACAATGTTTTTGCTACTAATATTTAAGTGCATCTGCTATGCGAAACTATAATGAATTCTCAATCTTTTTGCCCATCCCTAATGCTTTGCCACAAAACTACAGTAAAAAGGGTTTTTGAGATGCTCGGTTAATCAAGATGAAACTTGACGAGATTTTCAAAAAACAAACAGCGCTAGCAGAGCCCCCCAGGCCAGCTTTCAGCGGTGGGCCAGCGAGAGCCAGGACGAAGAGCATTCAATCACTCCGACAGCGACATCCCTTCGCCTTCACCATCAGAGTGGCCCCTGTGGGGGGAAGGGGGGACAGAGATATTTATGAGCGGCGCATTTACACACACGCCCATGCGGCTGCCATCATTGTGATATACGGCACGCTGGACGCAGAGATGGAGCCTTCCAGTTCATCTCCTTCTCATTTTCGGCCCAGGCCCAGACCCTTGGAAGTGCTCCTGTGAGCTTTATAGGACGAGTCTAATGCAGGCAGCAGACACAACTCACCGCTGGCTACCCATCATGCTGATCTGCTACTCCTGAAGCACCTGGCCACACATTTCACAATCAGAGTTTAATAGCGAGACAATGAGCAACCGGTTTGTGTCTGGACAGATGCTCGGATTCGAGTGGCGTGGGTGTTCCTTAAACTTACAGTGATTCACTGACCGTTACGAGATATTGGCCTCAAAAGTGCTGAAAGATGGACGTTAACTGCCAGAAAAAGCCCCTCTTGCTGACTCTGAGGAAGCTTTGTTTATAATTTTGTAAATAAAAAAGGAAATGAGTGCGTGAGCCATATTTGCGTCAACGCGAGCGATGACGCTGAGAAATACGCATCCGAAGGATTACAATAAATTTACCTGATGCAAGTGCGACTTTCCACCATTCTGCCTTTTTTCTGTCTCTCAGAAAGAATAATAATTGCAAAGGAAGCCCTGCAAAGCCTCGTGGCAGATTAGGAAATGAATTGGAAATGGCTTCAAATTGTCGCTCTAAAGCAAAGAGGCTGCTTTGCACCACAAGGGGTTCCTTTCCTCGGGCGGGAGGAAGGATTAAAAGAAGCCATAAAAGAGCTCAGTAATGGCATCAGTAATGTTTCACTGCCATTAAAAAAATGGCTAAAAAACATCTGCTTTGCATTTTTCACTCCCTCGCTGCTCATTTGTCTTCTAAACTCTCGGTATGCCCCTTCGTCTGAGGAATCTCACCTTTCTTCCTCAAGAAGCGCTCAATGTTAAACGTCAACATCCTCCTCCAACGCTGAATTATGGATCTGAATCATCTAACCCAGCCCAGTGATTTAATGAGTGAACTGTTTTTAACTCAACCTGGAATATTATTTCGAGTCTCGTGGGGTCATTTTCCGACCGCTTTTGTTTATCTTTCAGTTAAGCTAGGGCTGGCAAATACGCTTTTTTTAAAGCTATTATTTTTCAGACGTTTTAAGACTGATGTCAGTACATTATGCATCTTGCTCTAAAATTAAAGCGGTAAAATCAAGTACATATACAGTAAAACTATCATTCAAAAGTTTGGGGTCAGAAAAGAATGTTTTACTTTTTTTGCTTATCAGGGCTAGATTTATTTGATCAAAAATACAGTAAAATCTGTAATATTGTGACATATTATTACAATTTAAAATAACTGTTATCTATTATATTATTTTTACAAAATTAATTTATTCCTGTGACACAAAGCTGAATTTTCAACATAATTACTTCACTTGTAAAAAATATTCTAGTAGAATAACGGTAAACTACTGGCAGCTGTGGTTGCTAGCATCATACCGTAACTAAACGATGTGTTACTGTTTTTGTGTCAGAGCATATAGCGTTAAATTACAGTTTTATACTGTAGCTAAAATGCGGTATTTAGCTGTCAAAAACAGTAACACATCATATTTTTACAATATGATGCTGGCAACCACAGCTCCCAGTAGTTTACCGGTTTTTTTTTTTGTGTTTTTTTTACAGGATTTTTGTTTTTTACAGTGAATCATTCTAATATGATGATTTACTACTCAAGACAATACAATTTAAAATTTAAAATAACTGTTTTCTATTATATTATTTTTACTAAGTTAATTTATTCCTGTGACGCAAAGCTGAATTTTTAGCATAATTACTTCAGAAATCATTCTAATATGATGATTTCTTACTCAAGAAGAATTTATTATTATCATATTTTGTGATAAATATTGTAAAAGTCTCTGTTATCACATATGATCAATTTAATGTACCTGAATAATAAAATATATATATATATATATATATATATATATATATATATATATATATATATATATATATATATATATATATATATATATATATATATATATATATAATTTTTATTATTAGGATACATTAAATTAAATAATAATATATATATATATATATATATATATATATATATATATATATATATATATATATATATTATTATTATTATTATTATTATTATTGTAAAAGTTACCTGGTTGCCTTAAAATTTTAAGTTCATTTAAATGGAAAAATTTTGTTAATCCAATGAAGGAGATTGATTTAATCATCAGAAACTCAAATATTGTGTTATCTGAAGCATATAAATTATTTAAGTTGATCTGACAAAAGAAAAAATGTTGTCATTACAAATCATTAATTTTTATATATATATATATATATATATATATATATATATATACTTTTTCAGTCAACGCTAATCACGACACTAAGGAAAATATATATATAATCACTTATATATAATACAATGATACACTGCACCCCAAATGTTTGTACGGTAGTATGCACACAAAATTATAAATCATTCATTTCATTTAGCATTGTTTCATTTGCCTGGACAACCAAAAAAGCTGGCCTGTTTATGTTCTAGGCAATGTTCATCATCAGTTTAGTGAATGGAAATCAATTAAACAAATTGCTGTAATTCAGCTGAACATTGCAAAGCTAATCTAGCAGCCTAAAACCTGTTGGTGAATGCATTTCACTAACGCGTGAATGTCACCTCAGACCATATTTATCCACTAATGTTCTTTTCTGTGGCACACGGTAAATGTGACTTTATAAATGGGTCATATTCACAAGCAGGTCACATAATGGACAGCAGTGTTGGGTAAACACCTCTGTGGCTTTACAGTTAGAGCCTGTGTGTGTATCCTCAGCTAAATCCGAGACCTGCAGTAATATCTTCCCCACAAGTCCTTTAATAAACTATGGTCTTCTTCATTAGCCCGCTCCTGCTTTATGATTGATTGCTGCCAGTCAACAGAGCCCATTTCCCGGCCCACAAGCCTTCAGCCATGCAGAATAAGGAACTTTTTCAGTCAACGCCGATCACGGCACTAAGGGAAGTATTCACTGGGAGCCAAGAAGGGAGTGGTCCAAGGTTTTGTGGGATCAGAGCTGGATGGCATTGCAACAGTGATTCTTTTGTCCGCATTTATTTAAAGGGATGCATTATAGAGACCCTGTATATGGCGACCGTATAGCCTGCCCCCTATGTTTTTTTGTGTAAGGGTTACGAACCTGATCCAGGAGAGGTCTGATGACAACCAAAGAACTAGTACAGCGCTCAGATCAAATGCAAAACACATAATTGCATTTAATTGCTGATAATAATGATTAACCGAAAATGTCTAATTATCCTAATGTAACAAAAGCCTAGACTGCCATGACAATTTATGAAAATATGCAGTACATCAAGCTTTCCATTCGAAATGCTAGAGAGACAGCAATATCTCAAAACAACACAAAAAATATAAATAATATAACAGCAATATTTTGCCACACCTAAAGTGACTAATAACATTTACAGGCCTCAACCGAGGTTCAGGTCAGCCGCAAAAACTGTTTGCATATAAAAAAACGAAAAGTTGTTTAAAAAATGAGATGCTCATGAAGTGAGGCACTGAAAGTACAGCGAGACATGATGCAAATAGCCAACGATGACAATCTGATGGATTTTAATTTTTTTCCCGTTAGCAGCACTAAAATAAACACGAAAAATCAACCAGCAAATGCAAGATATAAAAACAGCCTGTTTAAATTATATTATTGTTTGATTTTTCTATTCATTTGACTTAATTATGTGAATGAATGCTAATTTAAATTGTTTAGTCTTTTAAAGAAATCTAAATATTTGATACACTATGTATTTAACATTTTTAAAAAGCTAATTATAAATTACACATAAAATGTCTATTTCCACTGTACAACAACGTACGTTTTTCCATTGCTTTAACTCGTCAAAATAACTTTTTTATAAGCTATCCAAGATCCAACTCATTTTGTTTAATGCCAGTCAGTTTAATGCCATTTAAGTTGAACTGACTTGTTAATTGTTCTTAAAAATTTAAGGCATTAATGCATTAACTAATATCAACCAACAACGAGTGAGAAATACGTTTGTTAAAGTTAGTTATTATATGTTATATATAAATGATATAGTTAGTTAATAAAAACACAACTGTTTATTGTTAGGTCATATTGGCTAGAAAATTGATTCTACAAAATCTACAAAATGCTGGGTTGTACTAACCCAATTTTGGGTCAAATATGGAAAAACCCAACCCAGTACACTCTAAAAATGCTGGGTTGTTTTAACCCAATTCTTGGGTCAAATATGGAAAAACCCAGCCCAGTACACTCTAAAAATGCTGGGTTGTTTTAACCCAATTTTGGGTCAAATATGGAAAAACCTAACCCAGTACACTCTAAAAATGTGGGTTGTTTTAACCTAATTTTGGGTCAAATATGGACAAATCCAGTCGTTTGGGTTACATTTTTTAATGACATTTTTAACCCAATGGCTGGGTTTGTCTATATTTTACCCAAAATTGGGTTAAAACAACCCTGCATTTTTTGGAGTGTAGTAATATCTTAGTAAATTAGAATGAACTAAATGAAGTGTTTTTCATTGTTATTTTATGTTAACTAATGTTGTAACTTTCTTGTTATGCATTTGTTGAAAAATCCTCTTATGAAATTTGTAACGGTTCATAAAAACATATATTGCTTCTGACACTTAATGTAATAGTATGCTGCTAAAACATATCTAAACTTGTCATTTTAGCCTCAGGGCCAGTGAAAAAAAAAAGAAATCACCAGGGCATGTAAAAATGTGAACCGTAGGCCGGACCCTTATTGCTGAGCCCTGCGTTTAACGCACTTCATCAAGCGCCATGAGCAGAAAACAGGTTATCCAATCCCACAAAGCCCTATCCGTACGTGACAGCGGGGATAGAGAGAGAAACGGAGGTACAAAAAAGGCAAGGTGCCGAATGATGTTCGGCTAGAGTAATAAAGTCAGTAATATCACTATCTCGCCCTCCTCTCCCAAGGATTGCTATAAACCTATTTCGAAAATTGCACCCATATATTTGCGCAGACAGTTAGCTCATCCCGGTGACAGTGCAAACTTTTAGGGTGAATTATGCCGGTGTCATTCAGAGGCGTTTATCAAAACGGGTCAATTACTCACGGGCCCGAGATTTCGCAGCGTGCCGCGGCCCCGTGCCGGAGAAACACGTGCACGGACACCTCATTACAGACTTGATCATTATAGCATGTAAACAAATGCCCATAAAATAAATATGCACTTAGCACACATTCACATTTGTTTTCAAAGAAAAGCGTCAGGCTGTAATTGCAGACAAACAAACAAACATGCATGCATGAAACTCATCCGCCCACATAAACACACGCCCGTTCTGCGACATTTAGGGTCATGTGTGCATGCATCTTTTAATGCGGGCTCTCTCTGTGTAAGCCAGAACTTTCATATGACTGTCTTTTATGAATAATGATCAATGTGGGCTGTTTGCAAACCGCAGTATCTGTCTGTTCGATATGCCTGTGGGCGGTAGAACATTCCTACCACTCATGATCTGAGCCTTAGGTGACTTCATCCCAGTGTGTGTGTGTTTGATGTCGAACACAAGGCGAAAGATTTACAGAGACTAATGTACATCTACACTTATAACATCTATCGGCAGACCTTTTCAAGAGAGTTTGCATTCTCTAAACGCCAAAGGTTTAATGGCAGGATTAATCTTAACTGGTAAGTAGCAGCCGTTTGAGACTTAGCTCTTAAATAGAATACAGGATCATGAAAACAGGCCAGTAATTACAGTTAAGTCATCTGACTTCTTTTTTATTACCGTCAATTTCCTCCCCCCCTGGAAGAACAAAAAGCTACACCACCCACCAGTGTAATCATGGGGTTTGATTCTCGTGTGTGCGCCTAATGTAACGATATCATCCCGTCCAACAATGGCGCACCACATCACCTCTTTGTTTAAGATGACAGACACCAGAAAAGCACACATCAAAGAGGAATCCATCACACACACAAATCTACATACCAAATGCAACATATGCTACTTTAAAAGAAATGCAGAATCGAGAGTGTGAACTACAAATTTGCGAGCTTTTAAACAACTTTCAATATCTCGCCATATTGTACTATTTTAGCTTTTGGGACCAGCTTTAATGCATGTATTTATTCCATTCAACAATAATTGTTTTTGTTTATGCTTTTCTTACCGAAATATGATTACAAAAATGGTGTCAAACCAACTGAGCTTTCATTTTCTCTTGCATCAACACAAAATGTACCTTTATTTATGCATTTATTTCCATTTCACAACAACATTTGTTTATAAAAATACATTTTTATCTTACGATCAACAACGTAATATGGCATAAACATATAGTTTTTGAGTGTGGCAACGTTAACTCAATATTTAGCTGTCATTTGTTCTTTTGCTCTATGCAATAATAATTTAATGTTTTTTCTTGTGCCAACAAACAAAATCTACCTTTATGCATTTATTTCATTTTGTAGTAACATTTATTTAAGGCGTAAACAGGAATTTTGGTGACATTAACTATAGGTAATAGTGTCAACACTAGGGTTGTGAAATCGATTAATCGCGATTAATCACATTCCAAAATAAAAGTTTGTGTTTACATAATACATGTGTGTGAACTGTGTATAATTATTTTGTATATATAAATACACACACACATACACAAACATGCATGTATATATTTAAGAAATATTTTTCTTTAATATATACATGTATATTTGTGTATATACAAAATAATTATACACAGCACACACACACATATTATGTAAACACTAACTTTTATTTTGGATGCGATTAATCGCGATTAATCTTTGCACAGCCATAATATTTATATTATTTTTCATAAATACTTTTTAAATTTAGAGTAAAATATTAAGAAATGTATTAATATCTATTATTTATTTGTTTAATTATTTAATGATGATGATAATAACAATCATTTTTAAATTATTGAATTATTTTGGATGTGATTAATCGCGATTAATCGTTTCACAGCCCAAGTCAACACACAGAATCTACCTTTATTTATGCTTTTTGCAGCAACACCTGTTTAAGAAAATAATGCTTTTATTCTAAACGTTAACTTATGAGCATGTTCCATTTAAATAATGTAAACTAAGTCAACCTTTAGCTGTAGTGAGTACTTTTGCTTTTTCGGAATTTAAAACTTATTTTAAATATGTATACATATTTATTTTCTTGTGTTATAATTAGAGCTTTATTCATGCATTTATGCATTTTTCGTAAACAAGAAATCGTGTTCAGTGTTTAGTAACGTTAAAGTGCATTTTCAAGTGCATTTTTATTGTCATTCCTATATATTTGTATACATTGGAACGAGATGGCGTTTCTTCAAGACTATGGTGTAACACGGAACATAAGCGCAAATACACACACAAAAAGTAGTTTGCACTTTTGTCATAATTGATGTAAGAAGTATTACAAGTATAATGTTTTACTTGTGCTTTTTGTGATATGACACAATTAAACAGCCCAATCTTTATTTATGCCTATCTCACAGCCATGTTAATTTAGATAAGTACCACATATTGTAAACAAACTACTTTTATGGTTGTGGCTTTTATAATGCAAAACATGTTTTTCCTTTGTTTCAATAAATAAAACAGACCGACCATAATTTATGATTGCATTGCATCTCAAAACATGCAGTTATTTGACTGAAGGCACAACAAGTAAAGCTAGTGAGGTGATCTCTCCAATAGGTATTTGACCCATGCTGTGTACACTATCATACTAATCCAATGCAATTACAGTGTGTTGTCACGCAAGGCGGCAGGCAGGGAGGACTGGCGGGGGAAGAAAGAGAAGCCAGCTTTCTTTCTTCATTGGGCCTAAATCAGTACAGGAAATGAATATGGATGGCCTGAGGCGAGAGGGGAAGGAAATTCAGAGGCTGATGAGGTCCCTGATGGAGGGATCTGGACACCGTGTGCTACCTCATGCCTGCGTCCCAGACACATACTGCCAGTGAGGAGAGAACACGCATACACACCAGCCAACGCACAAAGAAACCGTGCAAAAGCGCAAAATATGGGGCCTGCGGAGTGACAGATGCACACGGATCTTCATTTACGCCATTAATTTGATTAATATCATGTAATTAATTCAATTTAAAACGCAAACATATCCTCACGTATGGCTAAATGCCCCCTCGCCCAAACAAACAGGAGCGGTAGACGCGCACACACGCACAGACGTGTTGTGAAGTGGGGAACATCTGTCAAGAGCCGCTAAGATGGCAGTGCTTCAGCGCGGGGGTATCGAGCAGGTGCGGAGGTGGCCACGTGCGCGCTGACAGACACATTCGTCTCTGTGATTGATCAGCTCAAGCAAAATAGACAGGAAGCAATGAGACCTGAATCAGGGCTTCAGGAAGCTCCCATGGGCCTCTGCAAAACAGGGCCACCGGGGCCGCTGGCAGGTCAAACGTTACACGAGCGCTCTCTGAACAATCTGCAGTGAATCAAACCCGTGCAGAGCTCTACGGCATGATTTAGTGTTTAATCTAAATCTAGATCGCTAATTGCAACCTGCTAATTGCTGCATAAAATCAGATATTTATAAGGGATGGGTCAATAATGGTCAACTAATCATCCAACATGTATGTGCACATCTACTGTTTCTTATATATATATATATATGTATATATATATATATATATATATATATATATATATGTATATATATATATATATATATATATATATATATATATATATATATATATATATATATATATATATATATATATATATATATATATTAGGGCTGTGCAAAATGAATTGCGATTAATTGCATCCAAAATAAAAGTCTGTGTTTACATAATATATTTGTGTGTGCTGTATATAATTATTTTGTATATATAAATACACACACATGCATGTATATATTTAAGAAAATGTGTATAAAATGTGTATAATATAGATTATGTATATATATATATATATATATATATATATATATGTACAGAATTTAAGTGCAAATAATTCTTAAATATATATATATATGCATGCATAGGTATTTATATATACAAAATAATTATATACAGCACACACAAATATATTATGTAAGCACAGACTTTTATTTTGGATGCGATTAATCGCAATTAACTTTTGCACAGCCCTAATATATATATATATATATATATATATATAATAAATATGTGTGTGTGTGTGTGTGTGTGTGTGTGTGTGTGTGTGTGTGTGTGTGTGTGTGTGTGTGTGTGTGTGTGTGTGTGTGTGTTTTAAAAATACTTATATTTTATTTTTAATAATATGCTACAACTATTACGAATCTTTTTCCGTAAATGCATTTGAAAAGATACATAAAAATTAGAATATGCTTAAAATGAATATGCTTAAAAACTTAGAAAACGGCAACTAACTGAAATAAATAAGTACTAAAAGGACTGAAAATAAAATAAAAAATAATTAAAGCTATACAGAAATCTAATAAAATCCAAAAAGTCAATAAACAAAGTAAAAAACAAACTGTTAAAATGAAGACTGAAAATATATAAGTAAAAACTAATTCAAAATATTAATAAACACTAATAGTATAGTATACAGTATATACTATACAGTAGTAATGTCCACATCACATTTATAATAGGGATGTGATTCAGTTATCAACTGAACTGGGGACTTGTTTTGCCGTAAATTCTCAACAAGTAAAAATACTAAAAGTTTTGCTATAAATATATCTTTTCTTTAGTTTATTTAAAATGTATTTAATGATCATAAATATTAATAAATATGTTTTCTTTAATAGAAAAAAATGTAAGATTAACAGACAAAGTAACTTTACTCAATATTAATGTGTGGTTCACATGTGTTATGTGAATGTGAACATCTGCAACGTTATAAAAATCCTTTGAAAACTCAATTAATTAGATCCAGGGTCTGGATACATCAGCTTCAAGCCTCAGACGGGAAATGGATGTAGTATAAGTAGACCACGAAGGCGACGTCACTCTCATGCCATCTGCTAGCAGGTTGGCACGCAGTTCTGTGTATCTGTAAAATCACCAGGAAGTCCCTTCTAAAATAGAACACATTTCTGCGTTTCTCTGGTGTGTTCCAGCTCATGGGTGCATAGCGCTCATGCGCGCAAAAACACAATGCAGTACATTTGCACTGACATGACGATCAAACACAATCACAGAACTGCTCTCGGCTATAACGTGTGTGGTACTGATGCCGCTCTGGACGGTAATGCGTTCGGATGGGCCGGGTGTTACGGGTCTGGAGGCGTCCGGCTACACGTCTGACCTCTTACACCGTCCTGCTCTGCTGCGTGTTGATGACCAATGAGATGGGAGGATCTTAGTCAACAAGGCCTGCGGACACCATATCAAAGTCAAGGTGTCGGGATTCATGCTTTGGACTTTTTGCTTCATCCCTGTTAGTATTACTCAAGGCACAGATTAGAACAAAACAGTTCAGGAGATTAGAAGTCAATGTACCAAAGAAAGCCATTCTTTTTCAATCTTAGCATTTAAAAGAACTGAAATTCAAAAGTTTGGATGGATGGATGGATGGATGGATGGATGGATGGATGGATGGATCCGAACGGATGGACTGAGAAAGAGATGGATGGATGGATGGATGGATGGATGGATGGATGGATGGATGGAAGGAAGGAAGGAAGGAAGGAAGGAAGGAAGGAAGGAAGGAAGGAAGGAAGGAAGGAAGGAAGGAAGGAAGGAAGGAAGGAAGGAAGGAAGGAAGGAAGGAAGGAAGGAAGGAAGGAAGGAAGGAAGGAAGGAAGGAAGGAAGGAAGGAAGGAAGGAAGGAAGGAAGGAAGGAAGGAAGGAAGGAAGGAAGGAAGGAAGGAAGGAAGGAAGGAAGGAAGGAAGGAAGGAAGGAAGGAAGGAAGGAAGGAAAGATAGATAGATAGATAGATAGATAGATAGATAGATAGATAGATAGATAGATAGATAGATAGATAGATAGATAGATAGATAGATAGATAGATAGATAGATAGATAGATAGATAAGATAGATAGATAGATAGAAGAAATGGATAGAGACACTAAGAAATAGAACAATGGATGGATGGATGGATGGATGGATGGATGGATGGATGGATGGATGGATGGATGGATGGATGGATGGATGGATGGATGGATGGATGGATGGATGGATAGATGGATAGATGGATAGATGGATAGATGGATAGATGGATAGATGGATAGATGGATAGATGGATAGATAGATAGATAGATAGATAGATAGATAGATAGATAGATAGATAGATAGATAGATAGATAGATAGATAGATAGATAGATAGATAGATAGATAGATAGATAGATAGATAGATAGATAGATAGATAGATAGATAGATAGATAGATAGATAGATAGATAGAGAGATAGAGAGATAGAGAGATAAAGAAATAGAATGATAGAAAAAGAAATGGATGGATGGATAGATTGATAAACCAGAACACTCTGGCAACTATAAAGCAAAGACTGACATTAAAGAAGAAATTAAAACAAACTTAAAGTGTCACTATCATGACGAATAGGTGCAATTTTAACCAAGAGACTATTGAGCTTCTTATTCAGACACTCCAATAAATTTCCAAAATGCACGAAGAAAAAAAAATTCTCAAATCATAAATCATGACTAACAAATCACACGCCTACAGTAACAGAGAACAAGGGACCAAAAAAAAAAAAAAACCCCGGTGCGCTTTCAGAGAAGAGGCGGGTCGTGGGCTCGAACCCCTCTCTGAGGGTCATTGGGTCTCATTGCAGCTCTGATGGGAGTTGTCCGGGCCAAAATGAAGGCCGGTGTTCATTTGACTGTGATCTGCAACAGGATCCGCTGGCTCCTGAATGACTCCCTCTGGCAGCGTAATGGCAGGTATTAAAGCGCTTATCCCAGCAAGGACCTCAGCCTCCCAGGCTTATCCCGCACATGGCTCCACTCAAGCAAACCCAGCCACTGACGGACTAACTACAGGCCTCCACGGTGGCCATCCCGGCTCTCGCTGAGCCAGCTGCACATCTTTTAACAGGGAGCCTTGGAGGGGCAGGGAGACAGATGTGTGCCCCCTGTGAGAGACCTCTCCAAACAGCGAGGTGAAAAATGACGGGGACGGAGATGAGCACATTGAAGGAAGGATTCTGGGATTCCGGGGAGGAGCAGATAGATGGATGGATCTGCATCCGTTTGCAATTTATATGCTGATTTGATCATTTAGGAGTTGAAGCATGTTTCTTTTTGACCTCATGAAAGACTCAAATCTACTGCTACTAGTAATAACATCGAAAGCATGGGAGACAAAATTAATACCATGAAGGTTCAAGATGTTTTGGAAAGTCAGAATTGCGAGATATAAAGTCAGAATTGCAAGATATAAAGTCAAAATTGCAAGATATAAAGTCAGAATTGCGAGATGGAAAGTCAGAATTGCGAGATATAAAGTGAGAATTGCGAGATTTAAAGTCAGAATTGCGAGATATAAAGTCAGAATTGCAAGATATAAAGTCAGAATTGCGAGATATAAAGTCAGAATTGCTGAGATATAAAGTCGCAATTGCGAGATATAAAGTCAAAATTGCGAGATATAAAGTCAGAATTGCGAAGATATAAAGTCAGAATTGCGAGATATAAAGTCAAAATTGCGAGATATAAAGTCAAAATTGCGAGATATAAAGTCAAAATTGCGAGATATAAAGTCAGAATTGTGAGATGGAAAGTCAGAATTGCGAGATATAAAGTCAAAATTGCAAGATATAAAGTCAGAATTGCGAGATATAAAGTCAGAATTGCAAGATATAAAGTCAGAATTGCGAGATATAAAGTCAGAATTGCGAAGATATAAAGTCAGAATTGCAAGATATAAAGTCAGAATTGCGAGATATAAAGTCAGAATTGTTAGATATAAAGTCAGAATTGCGAAGATAAAGTCAGAATTGCGAGATATAAAGTCAAAATTGCGAGATATAAAGTCAGAATTGCGTGATATAAAGTCAAAATTGCGAGATATAAAGTCAAGAATTGTGAGATAAAGTCAGAATTGCGAGATATAAAGTCAGAATTGCGAGATATAAAGTCAGAATTGGAAACAACCAATCTATCCTCAAACCCCTTTCATTTAAAGACAACAAATGTAAGTATTATAGTGTTTAAAAAAGGATAAATTGACATCCATAGTATTTTTTTTTTCAACTATGGACGTCAATGGCTTCCCAGACAGCAACATTGAGGAATCCACATGTACCAGATGTGGCCCGCATCTGGGCTCGACTCTGGGTGCTGTTAACTGTGTGATTACAAACATTCCCTAAAAAATCTTCTTTTATGTCCGACAAAACAAAGAAACTCATACAGGCGTGGAACAACGTGAGTGTGAGTAAAGGATCAAATCAAATTAAATCAGAGTAAATGAGTACATTTCTGGGTGAACTATCCCTTTAAGACGTTCCCAAACGGTTTAGCACTTCTATAATCTGGTAACTGGAAACACCAACATTTCCACCCAGCGATAAAAACAAGCAATTCACAGGATGTATAAACCATCAAAACCACTCGTTAGTCAAAAAACGAATCGGTGAAATCAAACACAACGAGGTTCAAATCCCCTCCCCGAGAGAGAACAGTCAAAGGTCTCAGTTGGCAGCAGCTAATCTGCATTTCTCCGTTCACATCCCGATAGCAGCAACTCTAACATTAACGCTACACCCACAAGGAGGTTACTGGAACCTTCTCGCGATGACTCAAGACAGAGTGTTCAGGAAGGCCTGGCATCATGTTTTGTTTCAGACAGATGCAGTTGGCCCACAGTGAGGCATGCGTCTTCCTGTACAAAGGCTCCACTGTGTGCTATCAATCATGTGAAGCCGGCATGAAGCTATAAATCCCTTCTTTGAGGAAATCCCCCTTTTCAGATTTACAAAATGGTGAGGGGTGCGACGTGCCTGCCGAAATGTTGCTGGAATGCACGTATTGACAGATACCAGCAGATGCGCTGGGATTTGATTTGGCGTTTGGTCGACGGGTGCCACTGTAAACTTTTCTGGGAGAATGTGAATGTTAATATTTGTGTATAATTCAATCATGCCAAAGGGGAATGTACTTGTAATGTCAATAATACAGTGGATTTGGCGTGGCGTGTTAGAATTCATTTAGGACATGAGAGGAATTTTTAAGCTTGAAAATACAGTCATGGTTTAAAGGGGCAGTTCACCTTAAAAACACCATTTCATTGTTTACCCATCTGAGGTATTTCCACCAATGAAATTCTGAAAAATCTTCACACAGCTCTTTTGTCAAGGACATAAAAGCACCATAAACTTAGTTCACATGACCAAGGAAAGTCTGTTCACTCGCGGCCATATTTGCAACGCCTTCGGGCAGCTATTTTGCTCATACAGGAACAACTCCTATCTATTTGAATGGGGAAATACCAAAAACTACTGGTGAAACTCACAATTCAACAACATATTTCAAATCAGCAATAAAATCTGACATGAACGTTGTTTCTTATGCTCAAATAGCGTTAAAAGCATATATTTCAGGTTGGTCCAGCCAATGGAGTCTATGGGAACCGGGGCTGGCAGTGATGCAACGGCTTTACCAATTCCCTGATTGGCTCTTTTATTCAGAAGGCGGGACTTATTCTGTCATATTGCGAGTTGCAGATTCTCCCATTGATAGAAACAAGAATGCACCATCTTTGTATATCTAAAGTCTTTGATATGACTGGATTGATGAATTTTTTTAGTTAAATGTTAATTTCAACAATTACTGATACATTAGTAAAATCAAAAGTCTGTATCTTGTGAATATTATTTAATGGACCTCAACTAACATAAACAATATCAATGAACAGTATTTTTTTATTAAATAAGGTTAACAAAGATTAATAAATACTGTAACAAAACACATTGCTCATTGTTAGTTAATGCATAAAATAACATTAATGGGACCTTATTGTAAAGTTTTTAGAGCTTGACAGACATGGTTGCAATGTCATGTTATTGGAAGTGTTTTGGGAAGATTCCCAAAAATTCAAAAAGAAAATACCAGTTTACACATTATAAAAAAAAATGTTCATGATTTGTAATCACAACAATTTCTTTTGTCAAATCAACTTAAATAATTTATGTGGCTCAGATAACATAATATTTTGAGTTTCTGATGATTAAATCAATCTCCTTCATTGTATGAACTCAAATTTCAATTTCTCCTTCATTGTATGAACTCCATTTCAATGAACTTAAATTTTTTAGGAGACCAGGTTACTTTATTTTTTAAGTTAAACCAACAATATTTTTTTATATTCTCACGCATAGCTGCATTTATTTGATCAAAATACAGTAAAATTGTGAAATATTATTATAATTTAAAATAACTGTTTTCTATTTTAATGAAAAAAAAATCCTGTGTGATTAATTAGTCCAGTCTTCAATGTCACATGATCCTTCAGAAATCATTCTAAGATGCTGATTGACTGCTTAAAAAAATCTGATTATTATCAATGTCTTTTTGCTGCTTAGACATTATTTAAATTTTTAGAGTGACCTGTTCCTTTAAATGTAAAAATGTGTGAATTCCAGCAGAGAAGTTCATGTTAATAATGTCGATTAACATGTCTGTGGAGAGTGAAAGAACCGTGAGCCTCAGCAAGTTTCTAATCACATGAAGTTCAACTTTCTATTTGACTTGAAGTCTTGTAAAATAAGATAAAAGGAGCTCCATCACACTCATTCCTCTCGTCCTCTAAAATGATTCGAGGCTTTCACAAAGTTGGAAAATGTTTCAAGAGGGAGACGGCAATTAATAGGAGAAATTACATTTGCTAGGATCTTTAGCGGAGAGAGTTCTTCTTCATGAGTGTAATGCTGCATAATTTCACTGGTTTGCTCACATTTATTTTCTTTTTCTAAATTGCAATATTAGTCATACACTCATTATAGGGGCCATCAGTTCTTGGCAAATTCCTATTGCCGTTCATTTCCAGCAGAGACGATGCGGGATGTGTATTTTTTTTTCAGGCTTGTGTTGAGGACTAAATCTTTTGTCATTGTGTCACTGAATCGTTTGTCATTAATCTAACTGACAAGGCCTGTGAATATGCACATATACCTGTTAATTTGCTCTGAAGAAATATAGATGACATTTCTTTTATATCATTGTAATGCAATGCTTGGATATGCAGTGATTTATCATTCAGCAGCTGTACAATTTTGTTCCATAATAAATTGCAATAGTAAATGGCAAATACAATTGACTATTAAAATATGTACATATAGGGCTGGATGAGCAAATATTTGCATCTCAATAGCAAAAAATATTGATACACTTGATGTATTCATTTCAACACTGTAAAAAAAATTAATCACAACATTTTTTTCTTTTGTCAGATCAACTTAAATAATCTATGTGTTTCAGATAACATAATATTTTGAGTTTCTGATGATTAAATAAAAACTCATTTTTGCCATTTCAATGAACTTAAAATTTTAAGGCAACCATGTTACTTCATTTTTTAAGTAAAGCCAACAATATTTTTTTACAGTTTATCTGTCAAATAAATAAATTCTTTTGAACTTTATATTCATCAAAGAATCCTGGATTAAAATGCATCACGTTTTCCATAAAAGTATGAAGCAGCACAAAAGCTTTCAACATTGATAATAATCAGAAATGTTTCTTTAGCATCAAATCATCATATTTGAATGATTTCTGAAGGATCATGAGATACTGAAGACTGATGGTGAAAATTTAGGGGCATAAATTACATTTAAAAAATAATTTTCATATCGAAAAACAGTTATTTTACATTGAAATAAAATATTTCACAACACAACTGTTTTTATTGCATTTTTAATCAAATAAATGCAGCCTTTGTGAGCATAAAGCGTATTTCAAAAGCGATTAATCACATCCAAAATAAAAAGTTTGTGTATACATAATATATGTGGGTGCACTTTATAATTATATATATATATATATATATATATAGTATATATATATATATATATATATATATATATATATATATATAAAAATACACACATATGCTTGTATATATTTAAGAAATATTTTCATGTATATACTGCATATACGTAGATTTATATATAATTTATATTACATATAAATATTTTATAAATATTTTTTTTTCTTAAATATACATGCATGTGTGTGTATTTATATACAGTATATACAAAATAATTATACACAGTGCACCCACATATATTATTTTGGATGCAATTAATCTTTTGACAGCCCTAATTGAAATTGTACCAACCCCCCA
The DNA here is from genome assembly GCA_030378365.1 of Hybognathus amarus. Taxonomy (NCBI): domain Eukaryota; kingdom Metazoa; phylum Chordata; class Actinopteri; order Cypriniformes; family Leuciscidae; genus Hybognathus; species Hybognathus amarus. Next base: position 93,756 of record JAQIUQ010006634.1, read on the forward strand.
AATTTTGAATGGTAATATTATTAACAAACCATCTGAAGCGGTTAGATATTTCATATAACTGTGTTAAAGCCAACAGCATCAGCCATAAAAATAAAAATTCAAATCCACCCATTGCTGCATTGTTAACTCCTGTACCCGCACAATGCCTCTAATCATTAATATGTTCATCCAGTTCTCTTAATCAAGTTGTAAGTACAACTGAATTATTCTATATCCTGCAAGGACACCTAAGCTGTCAGTGCTGTTTAATGAGTTTCAATTAAGCTGTTAGTTTCAGAAGAACGGCGCAGCGCGGCTCGTGCGGGCGTCTACTCAGAGCTCTGCAAGGACACAAACAAGACATTTTATCATGGCAGACTTGCTCCATCAAAACCACTCGGTGTCTTCGTCGATTCCAATCAGAGCGCTAAAATATGTTGACGGCGTGATATGTTAAATTAATTGTAATTTGTTAGACGCTCCTTTGCAAAACAGTCGTGCACAGTAAGTGGTGCACATGTGAGGCATCAAAGCTAGTGTTTAAAGGAGTAGTTCACTTTTAAAAGAACTTTTGCTGATAATTTACTCACCCCTTGTCATCCAAGATGTCCATGTCTTTCTTTCTTCTAGTCGAAAAGAAATTAAGGTTTTTGATGAAAACATTCCAGGATTTTCTCCATATAATGCACTTCAGTGGGAACCAAACGGTTCAAGGTCCAAAAGACAGTTTCAGTGCAAAACTGTTCAAAGGGCTTTAAACGATTCCAGACGATGAATAAGGGTCTTATCAAGCGAAACGGTCGCTCATTTCACAAAATAAATAAAAACGTTTAAGTTTTATAAGCTCAAATGGTCGCCTTGCTCTGTACTATGTGACTCTTCTGTTTGAACTCGCTCATCAAACTGAATCGAATCTTTTTTCTGGTCATTTCGTTCATTGAATGAACCAAATGACTCAAAAAAGATTCGTTCATTTTGATGAACGAGTTCGAACAGGAGAGTCACTGAATAGGGTTGGGTATCGAGAATCGAGTATTCGATTGGAACCGGGACTAACTTTTCCGCTTTTCCCGGAATCGTTCAAAAGTTCAAATTTCGATTCCTGAGTTTCGATATTCACAGTCCGCCGACTGGAAGAAGAAACCGATGAACCAACGAAGAAGCGTCTACCGGAAGTGTTGGCATAACCACGCGAGTCGAACATGAGTAGCTTACGTCAGCGGTCCAAAGTGTGGCTTCACTTTTCTAAAAATAACAAAAAAATCTCAGCAAAATGCAAAATTTGTGACAAAAGGAGTATTTGTGACAGAAGGAGTATTTCCTTCAGAAAGACCGTTGATTAGCAAGGTTAGCTAAACTTTTCTGACCCTGCCTCTTAAAGAATCGAAATTCGAGAATCGTTAGGAACCGGAATCGAAACAAGGAATCGGAATCAGAATTGTTCAAATTTAAACGATACCCAACCCTGAGTCACGAACGCACATCACAAAACAGAGCAAGGCGACCATTTGTGCTTATAAAACTTAAATTTTGTTATTTATTTTTTTAAATGAGCGATCATTTCACTAGATAAGACCCTTATTCATTGTCTGGTGTCGTTTAAAGCCCTTTGAAGCTGCACTGAAACTCTCATTTGGACCTTGAACCGTTTGGTTCCCAATGAAGTCCATTATATGGAGAAAATCCTGGAACGTTTTCATCAAAAACCTTAATTTCTTTTCAACTGAAGAAAGAAAGACATGGACATCTTGGATGACATGGGGTGAGTAAATTATAGCAAAACTTGTTTTAAAAGTGAACTACTTTAACAGTCTTAAAACATCTGAACTGTTTGGTAAAAAGGTGTGCTGTCTAGGTTAGCAGCCTATGGCGTTTTGAGTGACTGGCTACAATTAACCTGACGGCACACACAGTTCTGTCCTTCTGTGATTAAAGAGTAAGAACAAGGGAGAAATTCGCTTAACTGTTGTTATTTGTGGTGTTCACTAAAGAGCACAAATATGTAAATGATTCCGTCTCGAAAATGTACTCTAAAACATGCAAAAATATGCAAATGATCTCCTCTAAAATGGTCCTCCAACATAAGTATGAATAACAATCGTGTTTGCATATCATATCAAGCTCAACGCTCCGCCTGATCTTTGTCTACATGAACTTCCTGACTCGTACACACAGGCATTACAGTGTCACGCATACTGAGCTCCTGGTGACCTCTAGGTGGAAAATGGACTGAAAGGCCAGCCGGGACTCGGGAATATCCGAGTTGATTCATCAAATTAGTTCCCGTGTAATTGTGCGGCATGACGTGCCATGAAACTTGTCAGCTATAAAGCTGTCGGGAAGCCATCAGCGGCCATGTTAAATGAAGACACAAGAAAAGGCCTGGAGTTTATGACTTGATGTTTGGACACCAGCCAGTGAAGGAGTGAGGATACGGACGTCTTTAAGATTTTAAACGTTTGCACTCTTATCTCTGCAAGTATTGTAGCGATCCATTTATTGCATGCATTAATCAATGTGATTTCCACAGATGCTTTAATTAAATATTCCTTTTAAAACGCCTCTTAGACCAGGCTAAGGTTTAATAATAATGCAGAATTAAAATTTGATGTAGTGCCTGTAAAAATAAGATGACAGATAGTTGGTAAATGTGAAAAATACATGCAATTAGATTTAATTCATCAAGACGTATAGTTGCGATTGTGCAATTATATCTAGAAAATCCACGCATATATATTTTAGGATATATTAAGCACTTTATTTTTCCATTACCCTCTGGCTCTGACCTAAACCGGATCTTGTGAAAGTTTGCCTTTCTAATTGGTATAGATTGTGCCATTAGCAAAATATTGTCATAGCTCCTGCCCCATAGACTGTAGCAGGCCAGGGTTAATTTGCATAATAAATCTTAATTGAGACTCATTAAGCACTTGATTGGAAGCAAATCAGGTACACTGTGGACAATCTTTAGATTAATGAAGTTTCCGTCTTTTTTTGAGGAACACTGTTTTCTGACTGTAAGGAGGCCGGAGAGAAAGCATTTCTCACAGGAACACTAGCAACAAGAGGTCGAGTTACAGACACGTCTCACGGGACGAGAAATAACATAATCAAACATGGTTAGACAGGCTCGCTAGCGCTACACATATCAACAACTGACCACACGTGAATCAGGCGTGTTTGTGTTATATTATCCGCAGTTATTATAGTTGTAAATATGAATATAATATAAATATAATATAAAATATTAATTAATATATATACAAATAAAATATATAGAGAGTACTAAAATAAATATATGTAATATTTATTTTAAATAAATGTATATTTTTAATGTATAAATGGATTTGAAATATATTATTATTTGAATATATTAGGGAATATATTGGCTACTGAAAAAAAAAATATAAATATAATTAAAAATAATAAATATGAGTTTATTTATATATATATATATAGATAGATTAAATGTATAAATTGATTTGAAAAATATTATTATTTGAATATATTAGGGAGTATATACTGAATAATACATGAGTTTATATATATATATATATATATTAGGTTAAACAATTAATCGCTATTAATCACATGCAAAATAAAAGTTTTTGTTTAGATAATATATGTGGGTGCACTGTATATAGTTATTTTGTGTATATATATATATATATATATATATATATATATATATATATATATATATATATACATACAAACACATGCATGTATATTTAAGAAAAAATATTATTTATATATAAAATATTTATATATATAATATAAATTATATATAAATCTAAATACAGTATATACATGAAATTATTTCTTAAATATATACAAGCATGTGTGTGTACTTATATATATATATATATATAAAATAATTATACACAGTGCACCCACATATATTATCTAAACACAAACTTTTATTTTGGATGCGATTAATCACTGATTAATCGTTGAAAGCCCTAATATATATATATATATATATATATATATATATATATATATATATATATCATAATATTATGTATAAAAAAATAAATATATATAATATACCATATTTATAAAAAAAAAAAAAAAAAAAAAAACAACAACAACTGAAAACTGATTTTGAAGCTAATACAAAGAGAACTAACACTTCTGTGTTCATCAATCACGCAAGTATGGTCAATATTCTCAAAGCGGCCTAATAACTAAATAATATATCTGTCCAGAATATCAGTGATGGTTATGCTGGCATCTTTCTTGTGTAGTGGGTACACTATGTCTGTCTGGTGCCCTTGTGATCACAACATCTTCAAAAACAGAAAAAAAAGCTTTGTGTTCATATCAACAGGATCCTATCGCAAACGAGAGGGGTAAATATGACAGCGAGATGTGAAACCCAATCCCGAGCCCCAGTTCTCGCCTGGACGTCTGAAATCCATCTGGACATGGTAATATGAGCCCACACTGATTGTTTTCAACAACTTTGGGAGCATATGGCCAGCCGCTATGAGCCGACAATTACTGAAATAAGTCCATTCACAATCTTTGTGTCCTCAACGATACGCTATGAACTGCTTTCCGAAAGAGTCAGGTGTGCCTGGCGTCGCTTTAACTGCCGCGGTACACTGCGACACCATCGAAATTCCTGCCGGTAATCAAACACCGCGCGCACAAAAGGCGTTTTGTGTTGTCCGTTAGGCCTTTTCCCCTTGTCTGACTTTCACTCGAGAAATTGACACAGATCAACTCTCCCTCTTTCCTTTACCTCCTCGACCTCAATCTCCCAGACATGCTATCGTGCACATACCGGGTACAAAATGCCATTTTGTAATTTCTTTTATACTCGGATGTCTGGCAGGAGTAATGAGTTTTAGCCCGAGAGCAATAAAGTCTCTCCATAACCTCATCATTGTTGTGTTTAATGAAGAAAAAAGCAATAGAAATAGCTTTTTGCGGAGATGATCACGTAAAAACATTATCCTCCTCTATTGTCCCGCTGGCGTATCAAATTGTGTCATTTGCCTGGAAACTGGTGCAGGTCTCGGAGGGAAGGCAAGGTGAACGCGCGGTTGCGGCAGGCGGGGCACGAGGCGACGCGCTGCTCAGGTCCAATCAGGATGCGGGATCCCCCCCCCTCTCTCTCTTTTAAGGAGCGCAGGGGAGCGGAGTAGAGCTCCAGGGCACAGGACGCTTCTCTCTCTCACCTACACACAGCACCGCCCTGTCTGACTCCAGGAGCAAAGCCTCACACACTCCACCTGCCACCGCCAGGGCATATCATGACATCACCGCCGCGGAGACAGGGTAAACGTTACTGTGGTTTAACTGTTACAGTCATATAAACAAACACTGGGGTATTAGCATGATACGGGACACAAAGAAATAGCAAATACTGGAAAGACAGCTACATATCAACGGCGTGGCCTCCAACACTCCTTACCAGTTAATGATATTATTTTACATATTTTACAGGCTATGACAAGCTCGAATTTGATATGTTTATAAAACACTACTGGTGGTTGAGGAGATTCCTCCTTCCATGTAAAAAGAGCGCAATATAAATGTAATGAATTATTACTATTATATATAAATATATATACACAATATATATTTATGCTGTATATATATATAAAAAAATAATAATAATTTATTACATATATGTAATGTATATATATATATATATATATATATATATATATTAGGGCTGTCAAAGGATGAATCGTGATTAATCGGATCCAAAATAAAAGTATGTGTTTACATAATATATGTGGGTGCACTGTGTATAATTATTTTATGTATATATAAATACACACACATACAAAAATATTATTTATATATAAAATATTTCTATTTTCTATATAATATAGATTATATAAAAATCTATATACAGTATATACATGAAAATATTTCTTAAAATAATTATACACTGAGGAGATTCCTCCTTCCATGTAAAAAGAGCGCAATATAAATGTAATGAATTATATATATATATATATATATATATATATATATATATATATATATATATATATATATATATATACATATATATATATATAAAAATTATAATAATAATTCATTACATATATGTAATGTATATATAAATATAAAATATTTCTATTTTCTATATAATATAAATTATATATAAATCTATATACAGTATATACATGAAAATATTTCTTAAATAATTATACACAGTGCACCCACATATATTATGTAAACACAAGCTTTTATTTTGAATGCCGTTTGACAGCCCTAATATATATATATATATACACACA
>JAQIUQ010006634.1:105000-200000 GCA_030378365.1 Hybognathus amarus
CAGAAATCAGGTGTCTCTATTTTAATATACCTCTCCTTCCTAGATAGACATATCATGGCGGATTGTTTTGCTTTGCTTTTCTTTCCGTCTCTTCTTCTTCTTTTCTTTTTGTGTTTCCCAAGCCAAAAGGACGAACGCTGTCAATCGCTTAGACTTCCGGTCTCGTATGGAAACGTAGTAGGAAACGGGCAGAAAAAATAGTGTATATCACACACACACATACACACGGCGATGCCAGCAGCAAACATCGATCCATAGAACAAACTGAACATTAAAAACTCCTCCTCCTCCTCCTCCTCCTCTGGACTTGATGATGGCAGCGAGACATTTGTTACACTAGATAACCACGAGTTCATTAAAGAGACAGGGGCCGGAGAAACACGAGACAGCCCACAAGACCAGCCTCATACTGTCTCTCTGCCGCTTCAGGCTCGAGTTTACAGAGATGCTGCTGAGAACTGAGCGCGTGAAGCAATGAATGCTTCAGTGTAATGACACACTGCAGAGTAATAATGAACAACACGCATGCAGTATGTCATTATTTTTAGTAGCTGCCAGAAATGAGATATAATTGCCATTGCTGTGGTAATTACTTACATTAACATGTATACGTGTAAGCTGTAAGCGGTCTCTGTATGCCTATAAAAGGCAGAGAGACAAAGATGTTAAATGAGAATAACACATTAGTATCCATGTTACAGTGCAACATACTTATTTTAGTAGCTTCTAGAAATTAAGTATTATTGTTGTAATCAATTCGTCTATAGCAATTTCTTGTGTACAGTATACAGTAGGCTAAGATGTTTATAAAGGCATTGAGAAGAATAAAAGCATAAAAACAATGAAATATTAATGTTATGTTTAGCGTATAAGTTCGGATAAATGTTTTTGGTTTCACTTTTAAAAAAGTAAGTTAACTGCCCTGTAAAAAAAAAAAAAAAAAGATATATATATATATATATATATACATATATATATAAACAAACATTGTAAGTAGATTTGACAAGAAAAAAAATATTGAATATATATATATATATATATATATATATATATATATATATATATATATATATATATATATATATATATATATATATTCAACATTTTTTCTTGTCAAATCAACTTAAATAATTTATCCGGTTCAGATAACATAGATACGTATTTTGAGTTTCTGATGATTAAATCAATCTCCTTCATTGTATTAACTCAATTTTGCCATTTTTTAATGTGATTAAAAAGTACTTCATTTATTCACAATATTTTTACAGTGTGGTTGCCTTACATATTTGAGTTCATTGATATCAAACAAAGGAGTTTTAATAAATAGAAACTCAAAATATGATCTGATCTGAACCACATTATATAAGTTGATTTGAGAAGATACAACTTTTTGATAAATCACTTAAAATTAAGGCAATCAGGTATTCACTGAAATAAAAAAATAAAAAAATTAGTTCATACAACAAAGGAGTTTTTTATTATGAGAAAATATGTTATCTGAATCAAGTTATCTATCCAAGTTTATTTGACAAAAGATAAAACGTGATGATAAAACTAAATTTTGTATATATATATATATATATATATATATATATATATATGTATATATATATTTTTTTTTTTTACAGTGTCGAAATAAGGCATCGTTATTGTCATTGCTGTCATGATTAATTAAATTACTGTGGCATATGGATAACCTAAACACTGCAATGTATAGTTTTTTGTATATAATTTCCAGAGATTCTTTATAAAGTAGTCAAAAAAAATACAACAACAAAAAAATTGGGTTGCACTGAGCCTAATAAACAATGCAGTTTCAGTAGCCTTGTCCACGTTAAACTGCCTATTATGCGTATAAAGAGCATAATCAATTATATATTAAAAACATGTTATGCATCATATTACTCAGCAATGCTTATGCACTAAACAGTATCATGTGACCATGTTTTCAAAAACGTGTTTGGTTTTGAAAAGGCCTATGAAGTCATATCAGAACACAATAGTAAAGTGATCTCATCCCATCAGTCATCGCAATGTCTAAAGAGTGGCCAGATTTACCAAAAATTCACCCAGTACAAAGACACAAGCGATTTGATTTACACCGAAACCATAGAAACGTAGAAATCTTTCAGCTGAGGAAACCTTTATGAAGTCATAGTAACAGCAACAATGAGCTGGCACTGTACATTGTTCGGCACAGCTTTATTACATTTATTACAGCGTAACTGTAGTCCTGCAAGGTGAAGCAGAATGGTTCCCTTTCTGAAGCGCAGTGTCTCACCATTTGTGTCCCTGACCTCTCACCATCTCTGATTATTGAGGTCACGGATAAACAAATGAGTGGCCATTACTCACAGGCTACAGATGACCTCAGCACACACCATTGCTGTGTGATAAATGATCCCGCTGTCATACAGAGAGATGATGCTGCCTTTGTTAATCTGTTATGTGGTGACGTTACTCGATCCTCCTGTTCTCTCCAGCCTCCTCGTGCTGATGTGCGGATGCCAGTCACCGGGCGATGATGGCAGAGACCTCCCGTGAACTCTGACATGAACTCCATCCGATCAATCAGTGTTGAGCTTCCACTTTGACCATACCTGTCTGACAGCTTTTAACACCCTCTGTGTATAAACGTTAACACACACACACACTATATCTCCACCTGCATGTATTGTACAGCTGGCCCCTTGCCATCTCATCTTGACCAGCTTTGTGCGACTTTCACTAAGTGATTGTGTGCACAGTTTCTAAGCTGTAATATAGGGGTATTTTGTCATGCGCAATGTCAATTGGCCAGTATTATGTAGTTGAGGTAACAGTCCACATGTGTGTTTAGTCTGGTTGTGTGAACTTGAGTTTGAATGTAAGCTGCATGTATTTATTTTAACTAGAATTTTATTTTTAAAAGCTTTGAAGTTGTAAGGTTTCTTGGACAGATAGAATGATAGAATGAGAGATAGAATGATAAAACGAGAGATAGTATGATAAAACGAGAGATACAGTATAACGAGAGATAGAATGATAGAACTATAGATTGATAGATAGAATTATAGAACGAGAGACAGAATGATAGAACGATCTATTGTAAAATTCAAAAAGCTCTCAAACAGTACACAACAATAAGGTCATGGGTTCGATTTCCGGGAAAGCAAGAACTGATAAGAATGTAAAATGTGTACCCTGAAATGCAATGTAATTTGCTTTGGATAAAAGCGTCTGCCAAATGCTCTAAAACTCTAGTAATCTGTACTATTCACATACTATGATTTGTTTACTCAGAAAACCAAAGTTACGATTAATTGATCTGTTCGAGTGTGTTTTTTGAGATGGGGAATTTCTGAATGGACTTTTCACTGAATCATTTGAGAGAACCACATAAGATGACTTCATAAAGTGATGTTGATTTTCCTAAAATGTTTGGTTGGGCACTTGGAACTTCATTTATACTGTAAATCTCTTCCCATTGATGCAGCGATGCAACAAGCAGTCAGTCTTTTGTTTTCAAAGTAAGAGAGAAGTAATATATACATTTATGTACGTATGTATGCGTGCATATGAATGAATGATTAACATGAGAACGATAGATAGAACGATAGATAGAGCGATAGATAGAGCGATAGATAGAACGATAGAGCGATGGATGGATGGATGGATGGATGGATGGATGGATGGATGGATGGATGGATGGATGGATGGATGGATGGATGGATGGATGGATGGATGGATGGATGGATGGATGGATGGATGGATGGATGGATGGATGGATGGATGGATGGATGGATGGATGGATGGATGGATGGATGGATGGATGGATGGATGGATGGATGGATGGATGGATGGATGGATGGATGGATGGATGGATGGATGGATGGATGGATGGATGGATGGATGGATGGATGGATGGATGGATGGATGAGATGGATGGATGGATGGATGGATGGATGGATGGATGGATGGATGGATGGATGGATGGATGGATGGATGGATAGATGGAATAGATAGATAGATAGATAGATAGATAGATAGATAGATAGATAGATAGATAGATAGATAGATCAATAGATAGATAGATAGATAGATAGATAGATAGATAGATAGATAGATAGATAGATAGATAGATAGATAGATAAATAGATAGATAGATAGATAGATAGATAGAATAGATAGATAAATAATAGATAGATAGATAGATAGTTAGATAGAATGAGAGACAAAATGATGAAATGAGAAATAGAATAGATAGATATAACGATAGAAAAATAGAATGAGAGATAGAATGAACCAGATACAACTATTTCCTTTGCAGATGCCCCCACATCCACTCCAAAAAAACATCAAAACATATGGATTCTTTTGACTGGCCAGTAAAAAAAAACACCACCAACAACAAAAAGAAAAAACAAGCAACAGCATAGCAACAACACGGCAACCACCCATAACACCATCCTTTTTGAAGTTCAGTTACTGCAACTATAAATAAAGAAGTAAAACAGATGACTGATTGAAAGAGTAAAAACGCTTAATACTAATGCAAACAAACAAATACGAGATGTTGTCAAAGCGTTGACACTGCAGATAGTCACGGCTGTAGCCGTTCTGTACACAAGCTTTCATAACATGCCGTAAACTTAATTGTGAAGTCTCAAAAAAAAGCCCTTGTAAGTTTTGGTTTGAAGCTGACTGACATAGCAAAATATTTGCAACTGTTGCCAATGAATGCGACACAGTGTTAATTCGCATGGTAGGGGTTTTCAATGTTTTGTTCCGCAGCTCTGGTGCAAATCGTGGGTTCTGCGCTGAGCCGAGAAGAGCTAATTAAAATGCACTCCCCATGATGAAAGAGTCAAGGCCTGGGGATTCCAAACCTGCTTCTGATTCAAAGCTCAAATTTCATGTGATACGGACAGGCGGTGATTGAAGTCTTGAGAGCTGTAATTTTCAAAGTAGAACAACAACATATGCATACTGTTAACAGCAGATGCTTAATTTGAAAATCTAATGCATATAACCCAATTAGAAGACGAGGAAAAGAACCACAAGTGAAATTAAATAGGATGCCGTGCTGGTTTAAACCTTTCAAGACGAGAATATTTCGCCTGATATTTCCATCAAGAATCTCAACTAAGCAATCAATATTTCTGCACAATAATTCAACGCCCGTGCAGCTGCCACGTGGAAACAGGTTCCATATTTCAGTTCCCTTAAATGGACCTGGGTTTCATGAAAGTCCCTCATCGAGGAAGGGCGATTGAGGAGATATTTCATGGAGTGTGGGACAGGTAAAATACCACAAACGGAGACGAAAACCCATAACCGCTCCCCTGATAAACTAATAGGCTCCACTTGTCAAGGCTGCATAACAGAGAACAGTGACCTTTTCCTGAGCATATGCAAACATATTGTTTGTGTGTGTGTGTGTGTGTAAAGATGTGTGTTTTCACAGGATGTTGAATTAGCTGAGGGTGAAGAACAATCGTGTGTTTCCAGTACCACAGGCTAAAAACAGAAGAGTATAGTGGGGGGTAAAGCTGGAATCTACATTACTTTCACCAAGTCACGTGTTCAATTCAGCAAAACCAACTGTGCACAACCGTACACAATCATGTAAACGTGCATGATGTACTTTTGTCCAAAACTGTCCCATACACTCCTGTTCAGTTACATTTTTTTTGCATTAAAGGTGCTATATGTATTTTTTAGCGCCCTCTATCGGTGATGTTTCAGATTGCAACCAATTTTAACATATTTTCGTGCTCTTGCGCGTGATTGAATACACATGATTCCCACACAAAAAATTTAAGTAGCACAACTGTTTTCAACATTGATAATAATTAGAAATTATTTCTGCAGGATCATGTGACATTGAAGACTGAAGTAATGATGCTGGAAATTCAGCTTTGATCACAGGAATAAATTACATTTTAAAATACATTCACATTGAAAACGGTTCTTTTAAATTGCAAAAATATTTCACAATATTTTTACTGTATTTTTGATTAAACTGCAAATGTCTCAAATAGATCAGTCATTCTCTGTTCCACACACTCATACTGGTGCAATGCAAACGCCTCTAAACAAATCTCGACAGATACACCAACATTTGCATTCGGCATTATAGAACGCATAAAGAATGTATGAATGCACAAATTATTAATTGTTTGATTTTGTAACTGTTTTAACGCAGGACCAGAGAGGAAAAAAAACTAAATTTAAACTTTGTACTGTCAGCTTTAGATCTTTTATCAGTATTTCTGATTTCACAAACTGAGCTTTTAAACAGAAAACCATGTTTAAATGAGATTTTAGTAAGATTGGAGGGTTTTTACTCTTGTTTTAATGTATATGCACTGAATATGTCACTACAAAGGTGTTTAAACGCAGAATGAAATCATAGTAATGACCTGAAATTACCACATAATCGGAGTATGATTGTGCATTGAAACGCAGTCACTATAATAAGGCACAAAACATTTTTTTTGACACTGTAGCTATAAAGGATAAACAAGATTTGCAACCAAAATTGCTGCGGGACAGCATAATTTTTTCATTGTTTATCTTATGAGAAATAATAATGCTAATAATAATCCTTTACCTTCCTGCTGGTGGGGGATAGTGTTTCAAAGTAGTCACTGTGACCCAACATGAGTTGTGTTTTTTTTTTTTTTTACCTCAATAAGGATCCATGCTTGCAGTGTTTCCACCACTAACACTTGACCTATTTCTTCTCATGTAATGTATCATTAAAGCAGCCTTGTGAAATGACTTAATTATTCATGCTTGATTTCAAAGTATGGTGCTTAAGCAACGTGGCTCCACGGGAGGACTGACACACGCAACGGTGTTCGTACAAGCACACATACTGAGCACCACGCAGACGGGCCTGTTCACCAACACAACCTCCGCTGTGTTCAGTCTGTACTCGGCATTAAGGTATTAGCCCTGCTTGGAAGATAAATGCCCATGTCACACATTCTTACACACACACACACACACACACATGGTCTCGGCCTATTCAGCTGACATGCACTAGGCATTATTCAAACAGAACTGGAAAATGTGATATAGTGTGAAGTGACACACATCTGAAGCACATTTGAGGAAGACTGAGTGATCTTTCTGTTTGAAGGAAGAATATTTTCCATATTATCCTCCTTATTTCCCACAAGTCATATTGCGCAAAAGACAGTGACCTCAAAAAGTATTTGGACAAGCTGAATGTCAATGCATTAGATACAAAAGCAATCATGGTAGAGCTTCTCTTCACTTTCCTGAGACACTTTTGATTGGTGTGGTATTTGGTCATTTTTTGCGAATGTCTCATGTTAGTTTCACTTAAAGGGATAGTTCACCCAAAAATGAAAATTCTGTCATCCAATACTCTCCCTAATGTTATTCCAAACCTGTATGAGTTTCTTTAAAAGAAGATATTTTGAAGAACATAGGTCACCCAACATACTATGGAAGTCAGTGGGTCCATCAACTGTTTGGTTACCAACATTCTTAAAAATATATTCTTTTGTGTTCAACAGATGAAAGACATTCATACAGGTTTGGAACAACTTGAGTTAAAATTTTTGGGTGAACTATCCCTTTAAGTTGACAAAACAACCACCGGTGTATTTAATCTATAAACATTTTCCAAAAAAGTGTCCAAACTCTTTGTTTTCAACAATTGTTTCATATTCTGCTGCCTAACAAAATTCATATAGTGGCCAAAAGTGATCAAAAACTTGCTTTTGTAATCATTTTGCGTAGTTGTACTTGGAGTCAATTGTTTTATTTGTGATATTAACACAAAAAAATCATTATTTTTGATGAATACGCAAAAACAAGAGAGAACCAGCAAAATATTAATTACTGATTTTTTTGTTCTTTTGCATGGTAAAATAAAACCTAACTGTAGTTTGCCAAATAATTTAAAATATCTTAAATAAGTTTGACATGTACAGGCAAAGTTACTTTTAGGGCTCTTTTTTAACAATTTGAAACGCAAGTATCAAGTAACTTTATGGGTGGGTCTTGGGCGCTGTTGTTATTTTACGGGCGGGATAAATTACTCTTGCGCTCGACTCAAGTTTAAAAGGGGTTGTTCTGAAGTAGCTTCATTATTCATAGGTGTGGTTTGGGCCCAACGTGAAATAAACCAATAAGAGCGTCGTATCACATTCCCTTTAAGAGCGTGATGAATGAGGTGCGCTTGTTCCGTGGCGCAATACTATTATAATGGCGCATTTACCAGGCGCGCTTCACAATCGGTTCACAGCCGAGGAGATCAATGTTCTCATGAGGGCCGTAAAAAGAAAGAGACGTGACATTGGGCCTTGGGGATGGGACAAACCCACCCAAATTAGCTTCGGTTAAACATGCATATAATAATTTGGGTATATGTGTAAGGTTTATGCCTATATTTCCCATCGTCATGAACACAACAATGATTTTCCTCATGTTTAAATATTTTTCTTTATAATAATGTATCATTTGCAAAGAGTAAAATGCATAAGATGTTTCCAGAAGTAAAATGCGGTTAAAATGCAACCGCAGATGCAATGCAACGGTAAAATACAACCGTACACGCAACGCGCCACTGACTTTAAAACAGTTATTTTCTGGTCATTATTGGCGCAATTGTTTTATGGAACTGCAAAATAGCACTAGGTAATGTTTGTGCTGAAACATGCCTCCTTTTTGCGCCGACCCGCCCAAGGAGCACAAGTTCATTCCCTAGCTTACCAACGTGCGTCTGTGGAGGGAAAAGCTACTTTGTGCGGGTGCAAAATAGGAATGAAACATACGTCAGTGTACAAAGACATTTGTGCCAGGTACAAGATAGGGCCCATAGTCAGTAAAATGTCAGTTTACATCACAATAAAGTGTTAGCATTAAGCAGAATACTAATACTCTGTGATACGAGAGTTAGTTAACATGTAGGTGCAACAATACTTATACGTCTAAAGGAGACCATTCGAAAAAGTGTTACCAAACAGAAGGTTTCATTGAAATGTTCTAGTACCCACACTACAAAATAACTAGTTCAGCAACACAACAGACCTGACTTCTCATAAAGACGTTATCTTGCAACAAATCAAATATGATCTGTGCCTAGTGTCGTGTGTCAAATCCTGAGCGTGTGATTGAGAACAGATGACATTCAGACCAGAGTCCTGCTCCTGTCACGACGGCCCACCAAGATCTCCCTGCCACATCTGACTGATGGATGCTTGTTTGCGTATTTATTTAAACGATGACACACACATCTGAGTTTGGACCCATGCAGAAAGGTAAGGCCCGAGCTCGACCTGTCACTTCCTCCTCGGTACAGTCGTGGTCCACGGCGACAGCACGTCCAACCCAGGTTTGTCACTGTCTGTCCAGACCTGACCTGTCAGCTTACG
Source organism: Hybognathus amarus (assembly GCA_030378365.1). NCBI lineage: Eukaryota > Metazoa > Chordata > Actinopteri > Cypriniformes > Leuciscidae > Hybognathus > Hybognathus amarus. Next base: position 114,396 of record JAQIUQ010006634.1, read on the forward strand.
TGTGCGGACGCGAATGCTGATGGATGTTTCCAGAACTGCTCCTCTGTGTCCATCAAAAGCTGGAATGTGTCACTGCCACTTCAGAGTCCGAGCTCAGAGCTTTTGAAATCTGTTGACAGCTGCAGAGGGTGGTCTGCAGTTCTGCCAAACCGGATCAGACGGGTTCTGATCTGACGGGGAAGCATTCAGAACTCTTGCTGCGCAAAGAGGGACGGTTTGTGTTCAGTCCATTGCATGCCGATTACAGTTTTACGCTCTGTCTGGAAGAAAAACGTTTTAAAGATTCTCTTGTTGGGGAAACGTGAAAACTGATGAGAACAACCTAACACGGGCTTATTAGAAAAACATGGCTTTTTGAGATTTTTGCAAAAACATACCTATATAGTACATATAATATGTACAAGTGAAGCATGAGCGCTTTCCTATGATGTCTTGAGGATGCTTTGAGAAATGACTGTGGTTTAAAGGACAACTCCGGCGCAAAATGAACCTTTGGTCAAATAACACATTGGCACCTAGTCAACCGTTCTCTGAGATTTGTTTTCATGATATTCGAATGTAAAGAGTTTTATCTCTAAAAACTGTTTAGCCTATATGGGGGCATAGAGTTATGAAAAATAAAAATCACTAGTTTATACCACTAACAAGGCTCAAAATAGCCCCATACTAACACAGTAACATAATGAGGGTCCATACATGCAAAACAAAGCATTGAGAACTTTGTAAGTGTACAGACCGTTTAATAAGAAGATACTTTATAAAGACAGTTCACTTCGCGTATACAGGCAGGAGCCATCTTTGGAAAACTCTCAACCAGTCGAACCACGAACGGCGTGTCAAGTTAACTAAACTATGACTTGTAATCTCAAATGGTCCATTGTTTCCGGAAGAAAGCAGTGAGCGGATAAGAGAAGCACTACTTACTTATCTTACTTACTTACTTACTGAACGCAACAGAAAATAATAAATAAATAAAAAATAATTTAAAAAAGAGATGAACTACTTCGAATGACGAAATGGTTTCCCCATTGCTACTGCAGTTTAACAGATCGAAAGTTCTTGTTGAGAAAACATGAAAACTGAGATGTTGAACAGCTTGGATCAAATGAGATGGTATGATGACTACAGAAGAGTGAAAACAATACAATATGGTTAATCCTGTTAAACAAGAAGTAAATAAATGTAAAAAACTGCTTCTTAAACAGAATTTGCAACCCATTTACTTCAAGTAAGTCCAGAGTAATATTAATTAACTACATTTGTTGCATTAATTAATTTATTAAGTTACAGTTAGGGTTTGGTTTAGTTATTTGTAATTATGCATAAATTATTGTAATTACTATAATTAGTACATAGTAACCTTAAAATAAAAAATAGAATAAAATAAAGGATTGTCCTTCCACAACACAATAACTTATACTCAAAAATAGTCTGAAATACTTTATTTTGAAGAACTTTACTAAAGTTATTTTATTAATCCTTTTGTCTAGTTGTTTTGAACGGTTCATTGGTTCAAATGATTCTAAACAAAACAAATGTTTGTCTTTGTGTTCATTGAAATGTAACATGAATGGCCTCTGAAATGACTTTCCTTTTCAACTGACAGATTGAATCTCTCATTCTTCAACCGCCTGTCATATAGAGACACTTTTCATGATCCAATAAATATTTTTCTCATAGAATATCCTCAGAAATATGTCACAATAGTGAAGTAAAACATCATTTCATACTAAGATGCAATGATTTATTGCTTGAAATAATTTATTTTACAGTGTTCCTGTTACATATGTTACATGCACTTATCATAGTAATAACAGTACATTATGCATAATTACATGCAACTAACCCTCAACCAAATCCTAATCCTACCCTAACCCCATAGTAAATCCATGTAGTTGCTTTTTACTCAGTACTCAAATTTAACTAGTTTAGGGTCCAATTCTCAATATTAGTTAAATAAATAAACTAGTTAAATAAATGTAACTAGTTTAACCTAGTTTAGGGTCCAATTCTCAATATTAACTACTTGCTTATCGGCATGCATATTACTAGGATATTGGCTGTTTAATACTTATAAAGCACATATAAATGCATGACCATATTCTACATCCCTTAATACTATATACCTGAACTACCTAACTAACTATTAATAAGCAGTAATTAGGAGTTTGTTAAGGCAAAATAAGGTATATAATGTTTTGTACATTTGTTCATTTTGTACATTTGTTTTGTTTAGAATAATTTGAACCAATAAAATAACTTTAGTAAAGTTCTTCAAAATAAAGTAGTTTAAAGTAGTGTCCGTGATCCTTAGTATTAGAGAAGAATATATTTGTGTTAGTAGGTTAAAAGCCCGTTCACACTAATGCCTAGTTCAGATTACACAATTTTTTTTGGTCTGTTACGATAGTCACTGTGTCAGATCACGCCGATTTTGACTCCTAAAATATTGTCGTGTCGTAGACAAGACACATATCAGACTACACGTTGCTTCCTGACCAGTCATCGCGTGGCGTCTTTAACGCGCGCGTGATGTCATCGAGAAGGCGAAACTAGTAGCGAGTGACTTCCGGAAACGAACGTAAACAAACAATGGATGAAGCGGTGAATGTTGTATTGGCTGTCTTGTGTTCAGAGAAAAGTAAAAAAAAAGAAAACCCAACAATGGACACGTTCCTGGATTGCTCGAAGAGGACAGTATGGGCCGTCAATCATCCAATGAGAACTTGAGGTAAAATATTGTTTTCTTATATATTTTTACTTTTAGTTTTAACGTTAGCACCATCGTCTCTCTTTCGTTTCGCCTTTTTTGAAAGTTGTGTACGGGAAAGCTTCTGTGCTCCTATTGGTCAACCTCATACATGTGACGGAACCGTCGTGGACGACCGCTAAAAAAATTAAACATGCTTTTTGTCGTGATATCGCGAAGCATAGCAGACACGACGTAGGTTGTCGCCCCTATACGAGATGATACGATCGAATCTTGCGTCCTGACGCGCATTGTCGTTTACTAATTCCCACGACACCCTATTACGTCAAACGAATCGTACCAAAATTGTGTAATCTGTAGTCAGGATGCTAACTATGACGATATCAATAACGAAAACTATATTAGAGCCCACACCAGTGGACAATTTCGTTTTGCATTCTGCGGTTTTGTCGTCTGTCACTTTAAATGCTTGAGCCTTTTAAAGCAGGTTGGATTCTGATTGGCTGTCGATGTTTTTATCGTTCATCAGCTAGGAGAAAAATCGTTCTGAATGTAATTCCAACTACATTTCCCTGTAACGTTTATCATAATAGTTGTGGATTTTGGAACTCTTTTCAATTTTTAGAACTGTCTTTATCATTATATTTATAATAGTTATCATCTTTGGTGTGAAAGGGCATTAAGAGTCAAAGAATCCAATTTCATAACTTTGATAACTTTTATTTCAAAAACTCATAACCAAAGAGTTTTTTCATCTGAAAAGTTAAAGCCATATTTGCAGTAATGCGTCACAACAGTGTTGCTCAATCTGATTTTTATCTATGTTTTACTGGCATTTAATCTTCTAATAGCATAACATCACCATTTTTTCCCAGCATATTAATTGCAAAATCCACTGTTTATGTTCAGATGACACACGTACGTTCACTCAACAGCAGCTGAGAAAAGTCTGAAAGCCATTTCCTTTTAAAGGTGATGGAGTAGATTGCCACCCATATTCAGAGTCTCTTTTCCCTCCTTTTTAGGAGGACAACTCTGGCTTTTAATAAACATGTAATAAGAAAGAAAACAGCTGGTAGCTGTATCACAGATGGTGCTGTTCTTGGCATCTCAGAGGAGGGGACCACACATGCAGATGGCTCATTATTCCAGCATTTGGTTATGCATATTGCACAAAATCTTATTCCAATGCTTAACAACCAGTATAAGCAATACAGGTGTTACAGTTTTTTTTAAACACAGTTTTTCCTTCACAACATGCACCTCTCCACATACAACACACTGATGTCTATCACATGTTTAGATAAACTGTTATGGTTTATGTAGTCGATGTGGGTCTGATGACAGAAATGCTTTTAGACCGCACAGTTTAACTTTAATACTTCCTGCCATTAGTGAATGAAAAACAACCACCAAATCACTAACAATAGAACCAAAAATGAAGTTTTTTTGAAATGGTGAACTTACATGTGAAATATTTTTGACCATCATATATCTTAAACACATGCTGCATTGATTTATGCACAACAGCAGGTCTTAGTCATGAGGTGGAGAAGAGCATAATCTACAAAGGAATTACAATGTATATACAAACTAAGATGATCACTTAAACTACTTAATAGAGAAACTCCAACAGAAAGACTGGCAAAGCCACATATTTCAGCTGCCGTTGCTTTTTGTTAAAGCCCTGTGATTCGTAATCACATTTCACTGCTGACTGTAAGGGTTTCACTGGATTTCTGAATGTGTCAAATGAGGAATCAAATCTATTGAGATAAAAAGTTTACTGTAGTATGAAAAAAACCCCTAAAAACTATTACTTAAAACTGCTCCCCAGTCCAAAAATAGCATGTATTGAAACATTTTATCTATTATTTACAGTCAATGTTTAGGTAACACTTTATAATAAGTATACAGAAACAACACTTATAAATAATTCACAAACTATTAGTTTATAGTTAATTAACATTTGGGCTGTCAAACGATTAATCATGATTAATCACATCCAAAATAAAAGTTTTTGTTTACCTAATATATGTGGGTGCCCTATATATATATATATATATATATATATATATATATATATATATATATATATACACACACATGCATGTACATTTAAGAAAAAAAATATGTATTCATATATAAAATATTTATATATAATATTAATTATATATAAACCTATATCTATATACATGGAAATATTTCTTAAATATATAAAACCATGTGTGTGTATAATAATTACACAGTACACTCACATATATTATGTAAACACAAACTTTTATTTTGGATGCGAATTATTCGCGATTAATCGTTTGACAGCCCTAATTTGTAATTAACAATTAAAAAATAAACAACTGTAGTTAGTACATTAATAGACTATATACAAACAGTGATATATATATATATATATATATATATATATATATATATATTGTTTATTAAAAAAAAGAGTTATACACATATAAACACACACACATATATATATAATGTGTGTGTAACTCTTTTTAGAACAGGTAAACATGTGGAAAAATCAATTTCATGGTTACATAATGAATGGAATATTAATGTTTGATTTGTACAAATGTTTAACTTTTCTAAAAAGTGTTACACACACACACCGTACACACACGCATGCACACATACACCCACACACATACATATACATTATGTATATATTTGTACAAATCAAACTTAATATTCCATTCATTATGTGACCATGAAATTGATTTGTTTGCTACATTGACACATTACAAAATGTCATCTAAAGGAAATTACAATCTATATCCTATGGCGATTATACAGAATGACAATAACCGAGATACTTAACATTTCACAAGGCCCACATATAATCTCGCAATGTTTGATTTTGTAGATTAACTGTAAATGGGTTATGGTCAAATATTGTAAAATTACATTAATGACACACTCAATTCAGTAGCTTACACACAAGCTCTTCTTTCTTTATGGTCCCGTTTGTGGTTTACAAATGGATATATTATAGTAACATGAACGGATTTCTTCATAAAACAGTAAAAAAGCTGATGCTATTGGGAGTCTAAATCTTTTCAAGTCAAACTTGACATTTTGAATTCCTGGAATAAATTTAAGAGAGCAAACAGGGTCTGTTTTCGATGTCATGTCGGCTTTAAGGTTTCAAACATGTATTCATGTTCATCAGTGTCACATTTCACGATGAAGAGAGATGCACGTCTGATGATTAAGTTTGTACTAATCAGCAGGAACGAGAGGAGTCCTGCAAGTCCTGAAAGATCTGCTGGGATTTTCCTTCACTGCGACTCACACTTGACACTGCATGACTGCCAGAGCTGTCCCCTCTCGTTTATAACACGTAACAATGTGACCTTTATTCCGGCAATAACCATAATGCGCTTTAGCACATGCCACTCGCGGCCCGCGCGCGTTCGTGTCATATGTTGGATCTTCCTCTGAATTCAGCCGCAGAGACAACACGAGGAGTGTCTTCACGCGTCAAACCTTCCAGGAAGCTCAGTTCTGAGAGTGCCATTTTCTGTCTCTTAACCTTAAATGACTGCCATCTACAAAACCCACGGCTGTATTCAAGATCCTCGGAGCGAGTTCGCTCTTTTTGTAGCAAAACGATGTTTTGGTCAAGATGGTGATAGAGATAATGAGGATGGCCTGGTAATGTTAACTAGATTTGAATAGTAAATATCAGTGTTTGTAAGGGTTATTATCATTAACTAAAATTAACTGAAATAATATTATATATTTATACACTCACCTAAAGGATTATTAGGAACAACATACTAATACTGTGTTTGACACTCTTTCACCTTCAGAACTGCCTTAATTCTATGTGGCATTGATTCAACAAGGTGCCGAAAGCATTCTTAGGATAGCATCTTGCAGTTGATGGAGATTTTTGGGATGCACATCCCACAAATCTTGAAGCTGCCGTTCCAACACATCCCAAAGATGCTCTATTGGGTTGAGATCTGGTGACTGTGGGGGCCATTTTAGTACAGAGAACTCATTGTCATGTTCAAGAAACCAATTTGAAATGATTCGAGCTTTGTGACATGGAGCATTATTCTCCTGGAAGTAGCCATCAGAGGATGGGTATATGGTGGCCATAAAGGGATGGACATGGTCAGAAACAATGCTCAGGTAGGCCGTGGCATTTAAACGATGGCCAATTGGCACTAAGGGGCCTAAAGTGTGCCAAGAAAACATTCCCACAGCATTACACCACCACCACCAGCCTGCACAGTGGTAACAAGGCATGATGGATCCATGTTCTCATTCTGTTCATGCCAAATTCTGACTCTACCATCTGAATGCCTCAACAGAAATCGAGACTCATCAGACCAGGCAACATTTTTCCAAGTCTTCAACTGTCCAATTTTGGTGAGCTTTTGGTTACCTCGGTTGTAACAAGTGGTTATTTCAGTCAAAGTTGCTCTTCTATCAGCTTGAATCAGTCGGCCCATTCTCCTCTGACCTCTAGCATCAACAAGGCATTTTCTCCCACAGGACTGCCGCTTACTGGATGCTTTTCCCTTTCACACCATTCTTTGTAAACCCTAGAAATGGTTGTGTGTGAAAATCCCAGTAACTGAGCAGATTGTGAAATACTCAGACCGGCCCGTCTGGCTCCAACAACCATGCCATGCTCAAAATTGCTTAAATCACCTTTCTTTCCCATTCTGACATTCAGTTTGGATTTCAGGAGATTGACTTGAAACCGGACCACACCCTAAATGCATTGAAGCAACTGCCATGTGATTGGTTGATTAAATAATTGCATTCATGAGAAATTGAACAGGTGTTCCCAATAATTCTTTTGGAGAGTGTATATTCATATATACAAATGTGTATATATATATATATATATATATATATATATATATATATATATATATATATATATATATATATATATATATATTTATATTTAAATGTGACAGTTAAGAAAAACTGTAACAGATCTAACCTTACATTCAGTGTAAGATAAATAAAATACTGTTAAATGTACCATTTTTGTAAGTAAAAAGAATAAATCAACTTATAATGCTTCCATGTGTGGTGTTAAACAGGCCTAATACATTAAAAATAAATGATCGCCAGTTATTGCTTTGCAACATTGTGATAAGTTGGGTCTGGTCACAAAAATAAAAACATAAAAATAAATATAAACGTCAAAAACAAAATGAGGATTGACAGCAACATGATCATGATGGCATCTGAGCTAATGTTTAAGAAGATAAAAGCACTGTTGTTATGGCTCTTATTGCACGCTCCGCTCTCTTGGTCCATCATGTCTCAGTCTTGCTCTCTTCTCGTTTCATCTGCCTGTCAGGTCGACTACATCTTTTTGATGGCATCACAGGCAATTAGCAAGATGATGCTGCACAAAACCATCTGGACGGACACATTTCATGTTGCTGGGGAGACAGTTTTTGGCATGATAAAAATACATCCCAAGGTCAGATTTTAAGGCGTAAAGTATCAGATTCTGAAAGATTCAGAACATGAAGATGACTGTCGCTGTCAGCCCTGGGAACATCACTTTAAAAGCACCACATTACAATATAGTGATACTAATCGTGTCTATTTAATAATTACTCTTTGCGGGGGGAAAAAGTGACTATTTTACGTCGATTCTTTTTTAAAAAAGTACCATATTTTGTTACATTACTACTACAACTACCAATAACTCCAAACTACAACTATATAAAGTATGGTAACACTTTACAATAAGGTTCATTAGTTAACATTAGTTAACTACATTAGTTAACATGTACTAAGAATGAACAATACTTCTTCAGCATTTATTAATCTTAGGTAATAATAATTCCAACATTTACTAATACGTTATTAAAATCAAAGGTTGTATTAGTTAACATTAGTTAATGCACTGTGAACTAACATGAATGCACAATGAACAGCTGTATTTGTATTAACTAACATTAACAAACATTAATAAACACTGTAACTAATGCATTGCTCATCGTTAGTTTATGTTAGTTAATGCATTTACTAATGTTAACTAATGAACCTTATTGTAAAGTGTTACCTAAAGTATATCACACATAAATGCAGTACACTCACGTAAAGCGATATATTTAGCAAATCTCAACTGCTCGATTGTTTATACGGTCACATAATTTAAAATATATTAAACTATACTATCAAAAAGCTCTATATATGTAAAGCTGTATATATAAGTATATCCAACTTTAACAGCATATATACAGCACACTAACATAAAAAGTGATATATATGCACAGCAAATGTCCACTTTCTTGATTTTGTCTTCTTTGATATATATATATATATATATACATATATATATATATATATATATATATATATATATATATTAATGAAAGGTAACGTGTTAAATCACCACTGCTTATTTTCATGAAGTATCTCACAGTGGACTGAAAGAAAACTGTCACGGTCAGTTAAAAGCTCAAGAAATACTGCCTAGAACTACGATACACATCATGCTCACAAGTATAGTAGTACAACAACTACAATACTTGAACACATTAAACATGAAATAAAAGCAAATCAACACACATTCGTTTCTTGAAAAAGAAGCCAATTTAGTGTAAATGTAACAACATGTTACTCTACTAATTTCTGGAAAAATGTAATCTGATTACACGATATATCAGTGTTGACATATCTTTTGTTTTGCTATAATTCTGTCTAAAGACAGTTTTTGTCAAATACATTGCTAAAGCCAGATCCACCTGGACAGCCAGGATGTCTCAATGCACTATAAGATTAAGTGATATTAAAGACAGACATAATAATATTAAAATCTGTCATAATAATATTGACATTCTGGAGCGATTCCAGGGCTCATTCATTAATGATCGTTGGTTGGAGGGGGTGCTGGAAGGGTCAGAAGCCTTGAAGAGATTACACTTTGGCAGGTTTACTGCTGCTCCAAATATGATAGACCTGACGTGTCATTTTCCGGCTAGAGCACCCTCAGAAAAGCCATAAATTATCATGGGAGAGCGGGAAATTGATTCTCCCTCTCTGTACCCTGCAAATGTTCCCCATAAATATGCAGTGATGGGACATAGCTCCTTTTATTAACTTGGCCTGAAAAAAACATAGGGTATTTAACTGATTTTGCATACCAAACACAGTTTTGGATCCGTTTTACATTAAAAGCATGATTAGATAGGCCAATCAGTTCAGTTTCTTATAGATTTGTCCCGATGTTGATTCGTGAGGGTGTGTCTGATAAATCCTCCCAGATCACAAGAAAATATAAGTTATCATTTTGAATTTGCTTCTTGGCTCATACTTCAAAATCAATGCCTTTTTAACACAGCTGGGAACAATTCAGTGTTTAAATATGGCTCCCTTTTAAAGTTGCAGTAAGTGATTTCTGAGAAACGCTGTTGAAAGTTGATTGGATCAGAGCAGCACAACACACTTGTAGCCAATCAGGTCATGTGGAAATGAGGGGCGTGTCCACTCATGTATGGGGAAGGAGAGAGTTGGCCAATCAGCAGTAGGGGGCATGTCATTCATGATGGGGAAGGAGAGAGTTGGCTAATCAGCAGTAGGGGCGTGTCCACACATGATGGGGAAGGAGTTGGCCAATCAGCAGTAGGGGCCGTGTCGCACATGATTGGGAAGGAGAGAGTTGGCCAGTCAGCAGGAAGGGCGTGTCATGCATGATGGGGGAGGAGAGAGTTGGCCAATCAGCAGGAAGGGCATGTCACTTGTGATGGGGAAGGAGAGTTGACCAATCAGCAGTAGGGGGCGTGTCACTCATGAAGGAGAGAGTGTGAGCCAATCAGCAGTGTGGGCCACTCATAATGGAGGAGAGAGAGTGAGCAAGAGGGAGATTTGAAGAAAGACTGTAGAAAGAGAGATGGCTGAGAGACATTATAAAACAGAAAAGATCAAAGGAGTATTTAAAATATTAGCAAAGCTAATAATAAATTACATATACTTTTAATTTTGTCATACAGCATCACAAAAGGTCCAACACTGTTTCCAAAAATAATGTTTAAAGCTATACAATCTAATATTAATAACATTGATATTTATGTGACATGTTACATGATTAATTAAAAGTGACATAAAAGTGAATGATTTAAAAAATATATATATATATAAAATAAAGTATAAATTAAATACACATTTCTGTAGATGGCATTTTAAAAAAATAGTATTTTATATTTCTGGTAAAAACAAAAATGTGGTGTGAGAAAGTGTTTATGGTTAAATCATACTGAAAAATTAAATGTATTACTAAAAATGACAATTACAGAAGTTCATTCCATTTCAATTCCATTTCAATTCCACATCCTTAAATTAAAATTTGAATTAGAAGTCTTTGTCCTGTACCCTGTTTACCATCAAATTCTCATTTAGGAAATAAAAAAAAAACACTTGACACTTGACAAGAAAGGTTTCCAACATGTCACATTGCAAAAGTAAATTTGGACAGGATTAATGGTCAAGAACAATGATTTTACTTGCTAGATACAGTATATAGATGACCTCAAAGCCAACAGACGTGTATTTAAAGCCACAGCACTCCAATTGCTATTTCATGGGCTCTATAAATAACACTCAAATCAATTCTGAATAACCACAAACCTGCTCTTTAAGAGATCTAAATACAATCCTGTGGCCTGAAGACAAACGCCTCAGATTTCATTTCAACTAGTCACTTTAGCATGGAAAATCCCACTGTCTGAAATCTGGAGCGTGTTACTCATATCTTCTGTGATACGAACAGATGTTTTTATTGCACGGATATAAAAAAGAGGAAGTGTAACGAGTCATTGACTAGAACTGATGCAACCGGTCATTGCATTTGAACAGCGGTATTCCAAAGAACAAAAGGAATGCTAGAGCAAATATGTATCGCGCAAAATCCCCCCAAGAGAATTTCAATCAGAGTTTTGTTTTTCCCACCTGGCTGTTTCCTCAAGCAGCTGAGTTTCATAACTCATTTCTTTGACAATGGATAGACGGCATACACACTGCGTTCAAAGACACACATTGTTGCTATTTCTAAGTTAAATTGTCCCAGCCGTGTTTTTCCTGATGGCGGATGATGCTAAATCAGCCGTTTTCAGAACTGTTTGACAGCTGTCTCATAAGCTTCTCAAAACATCTGAAAAGATTCCAGGAAGTTTGGAAGTTTTTTATCAACAGTGCTGTAAATCAGTTCCATGAGACAAATACACCTTTGTGCTCCCAACCTAGACCTCGCTGAGAGTATTCCCATTGTTTTAAATTGATTCCACACACATGTCTCATTTTTTTTCCAGTCTAAAATAATGAGGTAATGATTTACTTAATGTTAATCTTTTGCCTTTAGTAGGTACCCTCCCATCAAAACAAACATAAGGGCTCTGTTATCAAGGGGAAAGGAAATCGACTCTTAATCGGACTCTATTATGATAGACTAAGGGTTCTCAACTGGTGGGTCGTGACCCAAAAAACTGAAGAGATGGGAGAAAAAAACTATGTAAAATGCAAATAATAAAATTCCAACTAAATGTAATAGGATAGCAAAAAAGCTTTTAAAAAGTAGAACAAAATATTTTCCATATTCATAAGCAATAAACCTCACAGTAACACTTTTAATCAACTAATTCTCACTAGAAACTAACTTTGCTTATTAGTATATTGCTATGATATTGGCTGTTTACGTATAAAGCACATATTAATGCCTTATTCTGCAGTGACCATATTCTACATCCCTTAATCCAACCCAACACCTAAAGTTAACAACTACCTAATAACTATTAATAAGCAGTAATTATGGAGTTTTATAGAGGCAAAAGTCGTAGTTAAGAGTTTCATTAATACTGAGAAATTGGACCGTAATCTAAATTGTGACCAAACTCGTCAAGTCTTTTGGTGAAAATGTCATTCGGATAAAATAGAAGACACGTGACATGCTGGTAAAAGGTTCTAGACAAAAAAGTACAGAGCTAAGAGAGACCAGGCTACTTTAAAGGACTAGTTCAGTATTTTACGATTGAAGCCCTGTTTTTAGATTAAATGGTTAACGATTGTTTTTAGACAAATGCTGCTGCCGCCGATCCCATTTTCAGATTCTGTGGTAGCACCCCCACACCTCTTCAATGGTAGCTGACCCAGTCTTGGGAAAGTTCACTCTCTACATGAACTAGTTCAAAGTTCAGTTCACAAATTTTAAAGTGAACTAGTTACATTCAGGTAACTAGTTTCATACTTCAAAAAAATGAACTAGTTCATTCATAGTTCTTTTCTTCCATGTTGCAGAGCTTTTTTTTATTATTAGTATTATTGCCCACAGCCCATAATATGCAAAAACACAGGACATCAATTATTTCTAGCGAGCGGGCAAAGTTTGCAAAATGCAAGAGTTTTCCCATCCTCACAGACCTTGTCATAAAATCCGTTTAAATGCATCGTCACCGACGCCTCCTTGCTTTCGCTGCTTTGTCGACGGCGGGGCCGAGTGCGAACACTGGTGTCGCCAGATTGGGTGTTTTTTCGCTACATATTAAGGCCTGTTTACATGTTTTAGCCAGGTTTTTGTCTGGAAGGCTCTATAGAAATCTGGCACCCTGTTGGGACAAAGTTAAACTAGGAGCACACGTTCACAGAGCACCAGAATGAACGTGTTCATAGTAATGTTCATCAGGCAGTAATACAGTACGTTCAGGTTCACGTTCGCCCAAAATATGAACGCGTTCATTGAACGTGTTCAGGCACAACACTGGTATAGCTACAATGGTAGCAAAACTTTAGTTTACAAAGACGTGAAACTCACCAAGTGGTCTGGGGTGTTCACAGATATGCTCACACAAAAATCGGCTGCAAAGATGCGTTCCAACAGGTTTCATGGTAGATTTTCGGCCAACTCATATTGCACTTGTATTGTATGTTCTGTGATGTATGGATTACTCCGCTGCCGGAAACGGAAATTGGGTTGTTTGTATTCTTTCTGTAGTCTTATGCAGTCTACGGTATCAGTAGGCTACACTATACAAGTGGTTTGCTTGCAATTGGCAAAGGTGCATTATCGCCACCAACTGGGCTGGAGTGTCTATTATTCAAGCTCTCAACGGAAGAATGTACGGTTGTGAGGCGTTCGGGAAAATTAGGTCTACATTTTTACAACGAATGGTAAAACACCTGTTGGAAAGCATCTTTCGCAGCGATTTTTGTGTGAGCATATCAGTGAACACTCCAGACCACTCGGTGAGTTACGTCTTTGAAACAAAGTTTTGCTACCATTGTAGCTACCATTGTAGAGGTGTGGGGGTGCTACCACAGAATCCGAAAATGCTCGGGACAGCAGCATTTGTCTAAAAAACAATCTTAACCATTCTATTTAATCAGAAACTACCTTAAAACAGGGCTTTAATTGTAAAACACCGAACTTGTCGTTTAAAAACTAGCCCAATCATGGAGCTTAAGATGGTTTGTGTGCAGTGAGCTAGAACGATCGGAATTAAATTTCGTACACTTGTTTCAACCAATGTTTGGGTCAAATATGGACAAACCCAACCATTGGGTTTAACGATTGCATTTAAATATTAAAACCAAAAGTTGGGTTTGTCCATATTTGACTCAAAAAATGGGTTGTTTAGCATTTTTTGGTGTGCGTTAAACAGTTCTGGTACCGTTTTGGGTCGTTCTGAGGAAAAAACATTTTGAGAACCTGTGTGAGAACCCAACTTGATGCATTACAGGTGTTTTTTGGAGGGGGTGGGGGTGTTATTTTACCAAATATAAAGTTGCATTTCCTGTCATTGTTAAATCCGTCAGCCCAATCTACAGTAATAAAGCGGTGTTTCCGAGAGACGAAATGCAGTTGGGGTGTCTGCTGAAGAGTTTTGAGGCTGGCTGATTTCGACAGGATCTCTGTGAGCACGAGGGCTCTCCTTCCATCACCAGATGCTTAAATAATGGCCGGAGAGGCGAGATGTTATTTACTACCTTCAGGTCTTCACTAGGGAGGCGCTTCTGGAGGTCTAACAGAAGGAGAAGACTCTGGCTCCGAGGGCCAGATTACGCCCTCTTCGTCCCCATCTCCATCATCTGTCACACTCCAACACATGTCACGTGCAATTAAGCGCCCGGGTGGTTAACTCTTTCCCTGCTCGTTTTGTCAGGATATGGGAACCGCGAGGCATTCAGGCGCCGGCTAAAAGAGCAGTGGTAGGATTGTCGTCATCTGTTCACAGCCTGACTGTCACATTTTGCATTGAATCTATTTTTGAACACTTTGATTACAAACAAAGTTATCCACATTTTGAAGCGACTCAAGACATGCTAATTGATTAGCAGATTAATTAACATGATCTCATTAGTATCTGCAGGCAATCATATGCAACAGAGCATACTTTTGGATACACACCAATAAATACAAGTGTCAATCAATACATTAGTAACATTTAGAGATATAGCAACGTTTACAAATCATTCATAAAATATTAAATTAAAAATATATTTGGTAAAAACATATGAAGAAGGAGATTGTTTAATGCCATGAAATATACTGTAACAGGGTTAATGTATGTAAACAACTTTTGACGCTAAATTTTAATTAGTCATTCATTGATATTTTAGCCTCTCGACCAAAGTTACCCGTGTTTCATATCTTGAACTTAAGAAGGTGTTTTGGCAGAGGTGAAAAATGTCAGTATAATAATTAAACAAAGCCATCATATGACTTGAAAACGAACTAAATTTAATTAACTAAAATAAAAATCTAACAAATGGGAAAACTGAAACTAATACAAAAAATGCAAATATATTAATGTCATTTTTGGAATTTTATAAACCTTTTGGCATATCATTTGAAAATACCATAACACCATAATTTTAAATGATACCAGGTAGCGCATTAACAAAAAATACAAAAATAAAAACGCAATGAAACTAGAAGTCTATTAAAATCTAAAAACCAGAACAATTTTATTAAATTGCGGTTATGGCCCTGCATTTTATTAATCTCATTGTCTGCAATTTAATTTAAACTTTAAATTAAGTTTAAATTTAATTAAAACTTTAAACTTTAATTTAAGTTTGCCTTTAAGAAACTTACATTTTCTAAAACATTTAACGATTTAACAGGAGATGGATGAGATAGTTATTGTTTCTGAGTTAGTACTTTACTGAGTATTTGGAAAAATTCAGTACATTTCTAAAGTTGTATGCAAAGGCATTCTTATTAGTCAATGCCGTACCAACAGCAGTATGAACAGACATTATGTACAAATACTTGGACTTAACAGAAATGTATCGGATTTAAAAATCAAAACAGTTTCCTGTGTTAAGCTTAAACAACCAAAATATTACTTATACATGCATAATGGAGCATATGGCACGAGTTAACCATTAAGATTCACTGCAAGGTTCACTGACAGTTTGTGGCCCATATTTCCACATGTCACACCGCGCAGCTGCCATATACAGTGAGCTTCTCAGTTGCGGACTGTGTGATATTGCAGCAGACAGGGCAGGATGTTCCAGTTTCGTGTGAACAATAAGGCCATGAAGGCCAGGTATGGAAATGTTTTTATCATTAACCATCCATCAGTCACGTCCAGACAACAGAATGGGCCTAGGAAAATCAGCTGGAATTCTGCTCAGGCAAGTGGGTACAAGAGGACCACTTCCTGCATTTAAATGTCTCTTGTTTCAGGACATTCCTGCTGCCGGTTATTGTACAAAAATGATTGGTCCTACTGTAGATTTCATACAGAGACATTCAGTTTCACAACTTCCATTGTATTTTACATTTCTAAAGTAGATTTTAATATTTTTCAGAAGGAAATATGAATGGTGCTTGCCTGTGGAAATATTAGGGTGTTGTGTGTGGTTACCAGGGTGTTGCTAAGGTGTTTTTGATGGTTGATAAAACTCTTTTAGGATGTTCTGGGTGGTTGTTTATTGTTAAGTCCAATCTTAAGTCTCTATGACATTCTAGTCTCCACACATGGCTTTAGTCCCTCCTAAAACACTCTCATTACATTTATGTGCCCGTTTTATTGTTCAAAAGGCAAAACATTGAAGTCTAAGTAACTAAATAGCCCTAAATATGAGCATACTATATTAGCAATACTTGGCTCGATGTGCTTTATTTTCTTTACTTGGATGTCAGACACAAGCTTGACTGATTCAAGTGCATTCTTCCCTCGTACCTGATCTCCAGCAGGACCTGGGCGCCCGACTGTCACCGACGTGGTTATCCTTCACCACAGGCTGACGGAGGCATTATTGCCGATGGGGATTGTTTGACTCATAAGCATTTTCACTACACAAGCACAGGCTCCAGTCAATGTTGTCCTGAGCTTGTAAAGGGGACACCTTGTTCACAGGGAGCCAGTGGACACCATTAAATAAAGTGACTCGTCTGTTAAATGTCACTAAAGTTTAACTGGAGAAATCATCCAACTCTTTAAAATGCAATATATATATATATATATATATGTATATATATATATATATATATATATATATATATATTATATATGCACCATTGAGATTAATTTCCATTCCTTACCAGTTGCATTATATATTATAGATCATGTTAAGGCATAGTTCACTATCACTTTTACTTCGTTCAAATCCCTAAAGTATCTACTTCAGGGCACCATTTGTGCTAAATACTTGAATCATATGTCAAGTTGTGAAGCATGTTGAGGAGCGGTGTGCCATTACTTTTCTAAGTGATCGGACTAAAACAATATAGGAGGGAATTCAGAAATATTTAGAAACCAGAATGTCATTGAGATTTACTGGTGCTCTTTCAACCATTCGGAACAGCCTAGCAACTTAGCAAAACACCATAGCAACCACAGCAACACAAGAAACCACCCGGAACATGCTAATCACCCCACAGCAACACTAGCAACTCCCTGGCAACCACACAGAAACACAAGAAAGCACCTAAAATGCCCTAGCAATTTCATAGCAAAAGTACTAGCAACCAGTCAGAACACCCTAACAACAACACAGTAACACTATGAACCACTCAAAACACCCTGAGCAACCACATAGCAACACCCGGACAACCAGCCACAATGCCACCACAAAAATAGTAGCACCTTGGCAGCCACACAGCAAAACTAGAAACCACCCAAAATGGCCAAGCAACCTCATAGCAACAGTAGCAACCAATGTAGAACACCTAAGCAACCATATAGTAACACCCTGGGAACCCACACAGCAACACTAGACCACCAAGAACACCATATAAACCACTCATAACACCACCCTAGCGATCAAATAGCAACACTAGTAGGAACCACTCAAACCACCTAAGCAACCAGCCAAAGGGCTCTCAGCAAGTACATACTAATACTGTTGTTAACCACCTAGCAACCACATAGCAACACCTGGACAACCACCCAAAATGCCCCTCGCAGTCGCAACCACAAAAATAGTAACACCCTGGCAGCCACACAGCAAAACTAGAAACCACCCAAAATGGCCAAGCAACCTCATAGCAACAGTAGCAACCAATGTAGAACATAGCAACACCCTGACAACCACTCAGAATCCCATAGCAACCACACAGCAACACTAGAAACCACTTAGAAAACCCTAACATCTACATAGCAACACCAGAAACCATCCAGAACACCATAGCAACCGGATAGCAACACTAGCCCACCCAGAACACCCTAGCATAGCAGTGAGTTTCACACAATCAAGCAACACTCACATTTTCTTGATAAAATGTAAAATTCAGATTATGTTCTTTATAGGAATACATAGATGTCAAAAATTGTAAAAATTTAGAGTGGTTGGACTCACTTTTTTGCATTAATGCCAAAACAAGCTGTCTGTATTTCTCTCCAGACTGCCGTTCATTTCTTTAAAAACTGTATTTTGTCCCAAACTGGCACTATCGGTCATCCGCAGGCATGCTTCTCTGAGTCTCTGACAAATGCCTTTCAGGATTTCAGGAGTCTATAGATAGTGGTGTGCAGTAAGGGAGCGTTTCCATTCATGTCACATAAGACAGGGTTTTGTAAGGTGCAGAAGCGCATGAGGGACATGGTCATTTGAGAAAACATCTGTCACTCCGGCACACAATAAGAAGCACGGGGCCCCTGAGAGGACAAGCGGAGAGCCCCATACATCATCCTCTGTGTGACTGCTAAGCTAAGAGACACACATGATGTGGGCCGTTCAATCACATCAGCCTGTAATGCTGTGAAACACAGTTCTGGTGTCTACATAATTATGTGACAAAGAACTTGAGGAATACTGTGACTAAACATTATTGAAACAATCCGGGAATTGATATTGATTTGCTTAGCGTTGGAAATAAAAGCGTGGCGTTTGACTTCAGGGCCGTAGCGCGGAGCCACCGCAGGTATACGAGCGCCGCTTCTCCCCTGATGCTGCAGGCAAAGGCGAGAACAACGGCGCATTGCATCTCTCTGGCTTTCTAATTCTCCTCCTCCCGGCTTAATTGAGAATTTGAACAAACAAATTAATCATTGCAGCCCATAAAAATGACAGGATTCATGCAGTAGCATTCTTCATTCGCTCTAATTTGTTGTGTGTTGTTATTGCCCCCTCCGCCCCCCCTTTGCCGAGGCCCTTTCTTCAACCCCCACAGCAGGTTTTATTTAATTTTTTTTATTTCTTTGTGCTGAATTTGCGAGTTTAGCCCTTATGAAAATTACAAATAGTTGTCAAGGTTAACGAGTTAATATTCTCATTCAATATTTATTTTATGGGCACAAGAGAGCGTCTCCCTTCGCCGCGTCCCACCGCAGGAGAGGAAGATGGGTGTGTTAATCAAAATGACAAGGACAGTGTCCTTTTGATAATACCCTGAATCATCGAGAATAAAAAATGAACTTTATTAATCAGCAGGCCCTGATTAATTGTTATGAAGTGCAGCTTGTGCCACTTCCCCCGCATTTCCGTAATTTCCACAGAAGCTTAACAATCTCCCCCGATGATTTGAAGCTGTTTGGGGTGGAGTGGAACAAAGCAGAGCTGCAATAAATAGTTGGATATGGCTTTTTTCTTCTCAGTACGGAACCTGCATTTAGTCAACAGATGCAAAATACAATTATATTCGGTCCTGTGCATGTAATTTCATCATTTGAATATGAAAAAAAAGAGGCGGAGCTTTTAATTGAGGGCACGGGAAGGTCAAATTCAGATTTAACATCGGAGATGTATGGAATTTGGCCTTTATTCACTCAATAAAAGATCTCGTCATTTCAGGTAAATGCACTTTTTATTCATTACGTGGTATGATTTTCAGCCTAAAGGTACTTAGCTGGGTTATAATACAATTAAAATAATGAGGAAAAAGTGTAGAATGTAGAGGTGAGGACGACATCCAAATATCAGCAGTGTTTGCAAAGGCATCTATTGCCTATTGCCTATATTTATATATCAAACATCCCTAACCAAAAGTATTACACTTCAGTTTATTACAAAATACATATACTATGCCCCTAAAGGGACATGGTGAAGGAAAAAATATATCAATGCTTTTTGTGTTCACTCAAGAAACCTTTGTGTACACTTAAAAACCGTTTGTGTTCAGCCAACAAACTTCTCGTAAAACCTTTTGAGCTCTTTGCGAGAGAACGCAAAGTTTCTCATGGGAACGCAAAAGGTTTTGCAAGCAAATACAAAGTTTTTTCAGCGAACAGAAAGTTTCTCAGGAAAACGCAAAGGTATTTAAAGCGAAAGCAAATTTTCTCAGGGGAATGCAAAGATTTTGTGAGCGAATGTAAAGTTTCACAGGGCAGCGCAAAATTATTCAGGGGAACGTAAAGGTTTTGTTAGTGAACGCAAAATTTTTGCGAGTGACCGTAAAGTTTCTCAGGAGAATGCAAAGTCTTTTAAATAGAACGTAAAGAGAAACAAAGTTTATCACGGGAACGCAAACGTTTTTTGAAGTGAGCTTAAAGTTTCTTGAGGAAACGCAAAAGTTTTTAAAGCGAGCGTAAAGTTTCTCGAGGAAACACAAAAGTTTTTAAAGCGAGCGTAAAGTTTCTCAGAGGAACACAAAGGTTTTTGAAGCGAGCGTAAAGTTTCTCGGAGGAACGCAAAGGTTTTTGAAGCGAGCGATAAAGTTTCTCGGAGGAACGCAAAGGTTTTTGAAGCGAGCGTAAAGTTTCTCGGAGGAACGCAAAGGTGTTTTGAAGCGAGCATAAAATTTCTCAAGAGGGAACGCAAAGGTTTTTGAAGCGAGCATAAAATTTCTCAGGAGGAACGCAAAGGTTTTTGAAGCGAGCGTAAAGTTTCTCGGAGGAATGCAAAGGTTTTTGAAGCGAGCGTAAAGTTTCGGAGGAACGCAAAGGTTTTTGAAGCGAGCGTAGAAGTTTCTCAGAGGAGACGCGAAAGGTTTTTGAAGCGAGCATAAAATTTCTCAGAGGAACGCAAAGGTTTTTGAAGCGAGCGTAAAGCTTCTGGGGAGGAACGCAAAGGTTTTTGAAGCGAGCGTAAAGTTTCTCTGAGGAACGCAAAGGTTTTTGAAGCGAGCGTAAAATTTCTCGAGGGAAAGCAAAGGTTTTGTGAGCAAAGACAATGTTTTAGAGGGAACGCAAAGGTTTTGCGAGTGAACGTAAAGTTTCTCAGGGAAACGCAAAGGTTTTTGAAGCGAGTGTAAAGTTTCTCGAAGCAAGACAAAGTTTTTTCGAGCAAAGACAACATTTTTAGAGGAAGCTCAAAGGTTTTGCGATTGAACGTAAAGTTTCTCGAGGGAATGCAAAGGTTTTTGAAGCGAGCATAAAGTTTCTTGAAGGAATGCAAAGATTTTGCGAGCAAAGACAATGTTTCTAGAGGAAATGCAAATGTTTTGCAAGTGAACAAAGTTTCTCAGGGAAAACGCATCATTTCTAGGGAAAACCCAAAGGTTTTGGAAGTGAAAGTCAAAGTTTCTTGGGGGTAAGTGCATCACGCTTTGAAAGCGAACGTAAAGTTTCTTGGGGATTGCATAGACTTTGCAAGTGAACGCAAAATTTCTAGGGGGAACGCAAAGGTTTTGCAAGCGAACGAAATGGCGGGAAAAGAGTTAACAAAACCAAGGTCAAGACCCATATTATACAATATAAAAGGATAAAAGTTTGGACAAAATGTATAAATGCACAATCATAGTAGTTTAATGCACATCTCTATCGTTTTCAGCTGCTCTGTCTAGGCCAGATGAAGTTTTAGCCATAACAATGAGCGAACAAGGGCTCCTGCCGGGATTTGATTTAAGACCAAAGATTCATGTGATCTCTAAGTCTAGTTCAGGCCATCTTAAATGACAGCTGTGTAATATGTAGGGCAATTAATACTGCATATATTGAATGTTAATGATTAATATATAAAACCAAATGAAGTTTGCATAGCGCTGGGGCAAGGTTGAAGTTCTTATCTAATTTACATGAGCGTGTCAGACATGTGCAGCTCATTTGCTCTCTGAAGTTCTGCTCATGAAACAGAATACACAAGCCGCAAAAAGTTTTATGTCTTCCGGGGCTCCTCACCCCTCAATACTTATTGCAATGACAGGACAAAGCTAAAGCAAACAGTGCCCTCAAGAAAGCAGACTTCTTACAATTTTCTTTTCCTTTATCTTATATTTTTTTCATAAAGAAATCCACTGTACTTTAAAATTTGTTCATCTGAAACCTAAGAAGTTCTTAAAAAACAACTTTTGAACATACAAGTATTAATTATATCACAACAGCCTTTTCACAGTAAGTTGGTTTTAAATACATAACTGACTAGTGGCACTAGTGGCAAGCTATTATCACTGGGATTTGAACAAACTCCTTAACTTTACCAAACCTCGGCTGTAACTTATCCTACGTACCTCAAATCAAGTGAATTGTTGAGGAGAGATGTGTTCAAAGTAAATGCACTTAAGCCCTATTCGGTCGGGACTAGTTTAACATGGAAATGTGGGGTAATGTCATTTGTCCTAAATAAATTTAGATTGTATTATGTTGGAAATAGGCACTTATCTAATACTAAAAGAAGTTTAATGCCTCTAAAAAGTGCTTTCGACCTTCTTTCTGATCTGGCATGTGGAAAACAATTGAGTTTTGCCAATGACTTGTCCCACTGCCTAGAACGCAACTGAATGCTTTTTCAAACGCCTCCATCTTGAAAAACCACAGAAAACTACTTTTAAACAGGAAATGACGGAATATTTTACGTACATATTTACAGCAGGTCTATTCGCATGGGATATATATATATATATATATATATATATATATATATATATACACACACATGCACTGTATATATATATATATATATATATATACATATATATATATATATATATATATATATATATATATATATATATATATATATATATTATTTCTGAACAAAAACATTTGTTAGATGCAATTAAATCGTGGATAATCGATTTGACAGCAGTAATTATGTTATTTTCAGTTTATTTTTTGCCATATGGAAATGGATAAAAAAAAAAAAAAAAAAAAAAAAAAAAACACTCAGCAGTGCTAGAACACCCTAGCAACCATGCAGCAACTGCACAGCAACCACCCAAAACACTATAACATCATAACAGCAAGTTTTGCATGGGTAAACGCCACTCACATTTCCCCCTGTAGCCAATAATTTGATCCTTTAAAACTCTTCTTTGATCACTAAAATAACATTTAAAAAAAATTCCTGTGAAAAAAATTCCTTCATGCATTAAAATAGCCTTAATGTAACTACACCCTCGCTTAATGGAGCCTTGCATATGCAAAATAGCCCCTGCCTCCATTCACTCACAGCAGCTCAGAGATCCACTCGGCCTACTTACTCGCTGCACAATGGTACCGCTCTCTACAATGTTGGACAGATAGCAGTAATTAATATGAATAGCCTTTTGCTGGACTACGTTATTAAACAGCTAATAATGTGTTGCTAATGTTACACAAACCATGTTCCTGTTTGCAATCTTAGAGTCAGACGCCATCCTCAGAAGCGCATTGAACAACTCAGAACGTCAGTAGAAAGGCATAGAGTTCATCATAACATCTTAATATACATCATATACATAATTCACCCGCTGTATTGCTAAATGTACCCAATGTTTCATATGAACAGAAAAAAAACATGGCTTCTCTTGAGACTCCCTGTTTCAGAGCGGTCATACTTAATGATATGCAAAAGCCCACCCATATGTTGACATGATTAGTTACAAGGTATAGTTACAAACCACGTTTTTGAGACTGTCTTTGGTTCACTGCAGTTTTAAATAGAAAATACTCAGCAATGGTGTTGACTTATGAATTAGCACCTGGTTTGTCTTAAAGCATATTAAAGCACCACATAGACATATAAACAACATTAAAAGCTAGATTTTCATCACAGGGGGTCTTTAGGCAAAATAACAAATCTAGTTCCATTCAAAACAGTGTCCCTACTCAGAGAGTGAATTTATTTCTCAAAGGCATATAACCCCCAGATCTTTACCTAGGTATATAAACGAGCGAGCGTGTGAATATTTTACAGTGAGCCGTCACTTCCAGTGGTCCTCAGTGGAGTGGGTGGTTCAGCGTGGCATGCCGTTAATTGTGGAGGTGTTTTATCCATCAGTGTGAATTATTCAAGGGGATCGTTAATAGCTATCCCAGATCCAGTAGGCTTCAGGAAGGAAGACAAAGCCCGCAGTAGAGAGCCATCATTACCTTGCCTCAGCCTTCCTCCGTCTCCTGGGCCTCCCGCGTTGCTGCCGAAACCAGGAAACTAACAAACTGCCAACCAGGAAGTCATAAATCCCGACTGAAGGTAAGACAGCTGGCAAGTAAAAACCTGCGTAGGCTTTTAACAGGAAGACACGGGTTAGTTATGATTAGCCGTGTCTGCCTTGGTCATCATGTTTTTGTCAAGATGTTTATCAGAATTCACGATTGCTTATTGTGACATTTATATGAACTATGCTTCAAAAACAAGTGAGCCACCTGTGTAGTCTGCATTCTAAGGTGTTATAGGCACTAGCATTTAGCTAAAAGAAATTTGTAGACATGACAGCAATCCCACAATTCATTAGGAAAAAATGCATTCAAGATGGCATTAATTTACATAGGCAAATAACTAACTACACTGTGAAAGTTGGATGGCTTGATTCGCTTAAAAGAATTATGTATAATTTTTTCAAGCCACTATTAAGTCACTTTCACATGGATTTATAAGCAATATTAACTAAGACGACACCTATTAGCAAAAAGTTTGAGACTCCTCGCCAACAGTTTGCTTAAAATACTGATACGTCAAGTAATAGTTATGTTTTAACCCTAAAAGTCAGGGTTTGGATATTTGGATATCTTAAATTTAAATTATCTGATTAAATTACTTTTTTTTACAAATTGTATAGGTTACATCATATTTAAAATCATAAAAAAAACTTGCTCAGAATTAGTTTATTCAAAGCCTCCAGAAAATTGCCATTTGCAGAAAGTGTGAATTATATTAAAGCCCCGCGAAGCCGTGATTTACAGTGAATTTAGAAGAGCTAAGGGGCGTTGTTAGGCGTGAAGCGGTGTGCATTATAGGCAGAGTGCTATACGGGAATTATATAACACCTCTGGTGCTACAGTATTTGGCCATTTTTTACTGAAAAGTTTTACTTTTTCTTTTTTACTTCACCGGAATGGTATGAAACTTGGTAAAGGTTTTGGCACTTGCTTTGTGAACACATACACACAAACATGATTTGAAAATATGGTCCTGAAAAAATTAAAAAGTGACACTTTTATTGTCCATGGTCAAATGAGTACATTGGAAATTAATGGGAGACGAATTTCATCTATTGGAAAAACGGTTGGTAATGCGCACAAACTTACTAAAAGCTCTTTTTTATGATATCAACCTCATTTTTAGAACATAGCTTGTTTTCGATTTATATCTTTGATTTTCTCACAATTTTTTGGGAGTAAAACATGTTTTGGAAAACATATATTTCATAAAAAGAAATTCATTTTTCATATGAATGTTGAAATTTATAACTTTTTCAAGTCCACTTTTTATAACTTTTTTTACACTTCAGCAATAATTTGCCAAGTGTCGTCTTTAAAAATAGACCAAACTTCAATCTGTGCTCTAAAGCATTAAATATGTATGATCGTTTAAGTTGGAAATCTCATTTTCAAGTCCATGCTCAAAACGTAAATAATAAATTATAACTACTGCGTAAATATAATTTAGTACCACAAAATCCACTAAAACTAAAAAATATTAAATAAAAAACATCACTTAATTAAAATATAGTACAATAAATAAATACATAAATAATAAATAGACATTTTTGAGCAACACACAAACAGTACCAGAGGGTTAAATTCATTTTTGCAAATTAATATTTAAAGATTGTCATTTTCTTGTAAATGTGTACAGTATCTAACATCCTGAATTACAGAATACACACACTTCACCATGAATAATTTGTTATGATGAAAAAGCTTCTCACATCTCTATATTATACAGCATGTTAGGTAAAGCTCAAGAGACTGCAAGGACGACATATACCTCAGAGTTCACAGCGTAACACAAACATTCAAATCTGACGTGATAAACAGAAGTGTTTCATAATGGTTTTACTGTACTCACTGTGTCCTCCCACGACTAAAACCTTTCAGCAGAATACAAGATTCACTGCAGCCTGCCAAAAATCCTCCTCTTGATGTTATCATTTCACTGATATAAACTTTTCAGACTTGGACATCATAAGCCAAGCATTTTCAGAGGAAGCTTCAAAATTGAAAAGATCTCATCAGTTTTAAGAGGATAATTCAGAGGTGAGTGACCCTGAATATTTTGCTATTGCCACAACAACTTTCAAAGTAGCTGCTTGATTTAAGGTCTTTATGTAAATTGTAATAATTACAGTGTGTATATCCAATCACATGGAAGTTGCTTCAATGCATTTAGGGGTGTGGTCACACAAATGCTTTGCTGCATACCTCGGTTGTAACGAGTGGTTATTTCAGTCAAAGTTGCTCTTCTATCAGCTTGAATCAGTCGGCCCATTCTCCTCTGACCTCTAGCATCAAAGGGCATTTTCGCCCACAGATCACTTTGGTCTTGTCAATAGAAACATTTGGCAACTTTTTAAAAGTAAATTTTCCATTCAGAATCGTATTGCCATCCATTTCGGCGTCTCGTTAAAGTGTCTAACTCTGGAAGTGTGTGGCGTGCCTGTTGTTTTGTTACCAGTCTAGCTAATCGCTTGTGCTTTGAGTTTGACGGAGCAACAGAAACGTCTACACGTGGCGCAAGCCATTGAAATGAATAGGTTTCATAGACCAGTGCCATGCATGCCGCGTCCCTGATGCAAAAGCATGTGAAAAAAAAAACAAAAAAACTACAAAGTTTGCTAGGACAAAAAGGCCGTTAAATCAGTGACAAAAAAGTCGATGCCGTTAAAATGGGTTTGCGTTAAGACACAGTTAATAATTGTTGCGTAAAAACCCTAATATATATATATATATATATATTCAGGGCTGTCAGGCAACGAATGTTTATAGATATTTATACATTTATAGAATGTTTATAGATATTGAGATGATATGGATTCTATAAGCCTTTACAGGAATATTTTGAGAAAAAAAAAATAAATAAATATATATATATATATATATATATATATATATATATTTTTTTTTATTTTCTTTCTGTAAAGGCTTATAAATCCATATCATCTCAAAATCTATCATCTACATGATCCTATTAATCAAAATTATATTTGATATAGCACGCTAAATTCCAACAGCCAGTTCTGCCTAATCCGTACACTGTAAAAACAATCTGTAGAAATTACAGTAAATTACAGTAAAACTGGCAGCTTGCCAGTAACTTACTGTAGATTTAAATTATTGTTATTTACTGGCAACAGTTTGTTCAAAGTTAAATGAACATTAAACATTAACAAGTCTTTATCTTTACAGAACAAAACAAAAATAACAGCATCATGCAAAGCATTCTGGGAACCAAAATCTGAAGGGAAAAAACTGAAAAAGATAGATGAAGATTTCTGGTTCCCAGAATGCTTTGCATTAGATTGTTATTTTAGTTTTTATTCTGTAAAGACAAAGACTTGTTAATGTTTAATGTTCATTTAACGTTTGAACAAACTGTTGCCAGTAAATATGCATCAATTTAAATCTACAGTAAGTTACTGGCAAACTGCTGCATAACTACAGCAATTTTTTTACAGTGTAGTATATATTTTTTTTTCGAAATATTCCTGTAAAGGCTTATAAATCCATATCATCTCAAAATCTATCATCTACATGATCCTATTAATCAAAATGATATTTGATATAGCACGCTAAATTCCAACAGCCAGTTCTGCCTAATCCGTATACCCTTCATTTTACCAGCACAAAGGTCCATCACACATCCACAAACCTCTATGATCAATCAAAGCATGCATAGACCACACTCGCTAAAATGGGTCAAGCATTTCTCCCAGGATTTTCTTAACATATGCTCTGTGCTACAGTTTCATATCCATCTTAACCACGAGAAGTGCTTTCAAAGAGTGATCTATGAGACGAGGGAACAAAAGCTCTTCGACAATGACAAGCCCCAAGTGCATGAACCAGTCCCCCTCTTTTCAAGTAATTCCAGCCATGGCTATTCAGGGTTCGCCCTGTGGCAAGAGAGCACTCCAGTCTCCAGAAATAGCCATAGCTCATCTTTCACAAGGACTCAGGTTGTCTTATCAGGATTCGGAGGCGGTGGAGGGGGGTGTTGCTCATTTGAATTTCTGTCCCTTTGATGAGCTGAGCGATTATGACGTGGAGTTAATATTGAAGTTTTGAGAATGCCGAGTGTCGTACCCCTCCAGGGCCCTCGGCATGCATACGGAACACGAAACGTGTCACCCAACATCTTATCACGCAAGTCGGCCTGTCAGCAATGGCCGACATTTGCACTTTAGCATTTCCCGTTGTCTCAGACGAAGAGAGATTATGAACTTTGGTGCAACTTTCGCAGATGCTTTCTCATAAACGCAGGTTTTGATCAGCCGCTAATGATTGTAAATGTTAATAAACAAGCAGCAGTGGCAAATGGCCGTCCCTTCTCCCGCTGAAAAGAGACGGCACTGATTTAGCAGTTGCTGTCGGTGACCACCTTAACAGATTGCAGGGGGATTTTGAGAGGGTCTAGGTGCTCTTGGCAGCATCCTCGCCTTAATGTTACCCACAAATCACTGCGGCTTCTCATGCATGCCTGTCCTGGACAACCTGGGGACGATAAATCTGAGCAAATTAACCATGACCTCAAATCCTGCATAATGAAATCCCAGTTTCAGAGGCATTTTAATGCATTATCTCAGCATCTTTGGATTTCCAATTACTGATCATTTGCGTATTTATTTCCCAAATCTATTTAACAGATCTGTCAACATTCTTTTTGTCTTGTAATTCATAAAAAACACTTTTAGAGTTGTGATAAAGTAGCAACACTACTCGTCTCAGCTTAACATTTTCACTGACCATATGATGCATATTGCACAAAAACTGCAAAGCACTTTCTCTATCTGGCAAATTATTTAAAATACTCTTTGCTCACAATTTTATTCCCACTGGTCACAATTGTGACCTTTATCTTTTATCTTATTTCTGAATGCTCTAAAAAATGTTGTTTTTGACTTTGAGAAAGAAATTCAACTTATGAATGACATACACTGTAAAAAAAAATCCTGTAAAAAACAGCAAATCTCTAGCTGCAAAGTTACATGCAAAAACCGTTAAAAATACAGAATTTACATTACAGTAAAAATTGATTCAATTACAGTAAATTACTGTTGATAAGAGAAACTGATAAATTATGTCACATTACATTAAAAAGCCATTTAACTTTCAGGTTAAACTGTAAATTTAGGGTTTTAAAAAGTTATTTTATCGGTAACACTTTACAATAAGGTTCATTAGTTACTACATTAGTTAACATTAACAAAGAATGAACAATACTTCTTCAGCATTTGTTAATCTTTGGTAATGTTAATTTCAACATTTACTAAATACTTTATTAAAATCTTGATAACATTAGTTAATGCACTGTGAACTAACATGAACAAACAATGAACAGCTAGATTTGTATTAACTAACGTTAACAAAGAATAACAAATACAGTAACAAATGGTTAGTTCATGTTAGTTAATGCATGAACTAATGTTTAATAAATGAACCTTATTGTAAAGTGTTACCATTTTATCTAATAATGCTGTATATCTACAGTAATTCTTTTCAATATATAGTTTTTCTGTGTTAAATAACAATGAAATTATGTTTAAAAATGCAATAAATACATAAATTAAAATACAAATGTTTGTAAATTTAGTTTTATTTTTTATTTGTACAGATCCAATTTCACAACTTTGACCAATCTCTATTTAAGTACTTAATAATAGCAAATTTACAGTCAATTTCTGTTAATTAACTAAATGTATGAGTACAGAATACATGCACATTTGCATAGTCTTGATTAAAGAGTTCTTGATTTATTGTTATGTGATTAGTGTGAAAGGTCACATGACCAGATCAGTTTAATTCCTGCTTGCACATCTAGACTCAGACTACTACAAAATAAAACATCTTAATTTACAATTGAACTATCATATTTTGTACATTGTATTCTTAAAAGGGTCTACTACTGATATATTTTGCTCATAAGTCCACAAAGCGCCCGCTCCCTCAGATCACTTGGACGTAGCTGTGGTTACAAAAGGTAAAAACGATATAAATACTGTTCGTTTTCTCACACAAACCGCTCGTTTCGTGTCTTAGCCCATCAATGTGTACTTACGATTTACGAGTCATTAAATCATGTTTAATTTGGACTTCTCTGTGTCTGATATTTACACAACTAACACATATCAAATCTGCCGCCTTTTCAAACAGTAACATATTTTTTCAAACCTCAACTGATAGGCTTAAATGTTTCCCGGCTTGACTGTTAAAAGCAGACGATTGGCTGTCCAGCGGGAGGGGCGGGGCATGTGCATACCAACGCCATCTTTGATGTTATGGGTTTTCCCTATATAGTTGTATTAAGGATTGAGGATGTGGCATGTCTCTATATAAATAATCTCTGGTATGGTATATACATAGACACCAAAAAGTCAAATGTTTTTGGCCAATATTTAGCTTGAACTAGTGTAGCTAACTATATTGGCTGTAAATAGACTACTTTATGAGTAAACCGTTTCCTCAATGACACTACATTACAATACACGCTGTTTGTTGTTTTTTTGAAGTATAATGAATTCTGTTGACCTATAAAACCAAAATCACCTTATACCGACCCATGTTCAATTCGGGATATGATTTTGACTGCTGATGAGAATCGGTTCTCGTCAGAATTCTAATAGACTTGTTTTGTTTCATTTGAAAGATTTTTTTTCCTTCCAGGGCCGCCATGAGACCGCAACAAGAGAATTCAATGACCCATAATAGATGCCATTTGCGTGGCCTCCTGTCTAATTGTTCTCCAATGGATATGATAAAATTCAGCAGCCCGCACTGATTGCCTGCTTGCCATTTTCAAATGAATAGGAAGATCATTTTGCGTGGCAAAGCCTGTACATCATATATGCCATCCAAGTCAGACTTCTATCTCGTTTAAAAATAAAACGCACCTGAAAAGCTCTGATTTTCCATCACGAGAAGGCGGCATTTTTATAAATTGCCGATAAAAGCGCGGCAGTCGTCTCTTCTGACATATTTGTTCTTTAACAACAAATCACAGGCTCCTGAAGCCTGGCACCTGAATATGGAACAATGGGGAGATGAGGTTGAGATTGTCTTCATTAGACGCATTAATATTCATGGAAAGAAGAAAATCTGACACCAGAGAGGACTTGGTAACCTTTTTCTCATATTAGATTTTTTTCTTCCCCTTCCTATTTCTTAACACAATTAAAGTCCGGCAATGACTTAATTAATGCCGCTTTCTGTCAGGCGCTTTAAAGAACTGTGAATTTGGCCCTGGTCCGCCTGTCAGGGAGACAGAAAGACAGTCATCCAACTCTGCCGTGAGACAGCCGGAATCACAGTGCTGGAGAAAGTCAAATTCCCAGACACCTTGCCAAATTGATTCTTTTAAGGGTTTTTCTCACAGATTATCCTTTTTATCCTCTCTCTCTCCTCTGTCAGCGATTTGTAGGATGAATCTAAATCCTGTGTAGATTTTCTGATGTTTTTTCTTTGCGCCTATATAAACGTCTGTCTCTGGCTGCTATTCGCTTCCTTTGTTTTCCTTGGAATATGTGCGAAGGGTCATCTTTCCCAACCCTCAGCTGCCAAAGTCTTATTTTGGCACATCTCCTACATCTTATTTTGATCTGTCAGAAAAAACACACTACAATAAAATCAAGTCACGTATCTTTACTTCAAACAAAGAAAATTATGTTAAAATTGAAACGATTGGTTTTGCACTTAAAAGTTATGATACTTTTAATACATTATTAATATATATATATATATATATATATATATATATATATATATATATATATATATATATATATATATATATATATATAGGTAATTTCTTATTTAAAAAGTATGAAATATATATATATATATTTATATATATATACATATATATTTATATATATATATATATATATATATATATATATATATATATATATATATATATGTAATTTCTTATTTAAAAAGAATGAATATATATATATATATATATATATATATATATATATATATATATATATATACAAAATTACAAATATATATTTGTAATTATCAAATCATATTTGGTAAAAATGTATATATCAAAAAAATGTATGAATGGAAAAACATACATATATACATATATATACTATATATATGTATTTATAATTATTAAATAAGAAATTATCAAATATATATATATATATATATATATATATATATATATATATATATATATATATATATAATTTAAAAATATTTTTGGTGACATTTCTTATTTAATACATTTTTACGGAAAAAAATTACGAAAAAAATATATATATATATATAAAATATATATATATATATAATTATTAAATAAGAAATATCACCAAATATATATATATATATATATACCTAATTATTAAAAAAAGAAATGTCACCAATACATTTTCTTATTTAAAAAGTATAAATATATAAAATCTCATTAAAATTGCTGTAAAAAAACTGCAAATTATCAATGTTTTTGTTTTTACCATTATATACTTTTACATAAAACAATCATTTTACCTTTACATTATAAAAGCTCCTATCAACCAAAACACAAATTATACTGTTAAAATTGACATGTTTAGAATCATCGTTTAGTGAAGTAAAATATATAAATGCTGTTTATATTTCTTATTTTATAAAATGAAATTGGAAAGACAAATCGATTATTTCATTAGCTAGCTACAATGCATTTGAAGGCAATGTAAAAAATCGAATCCAATCAAATCTAATTATATATTGTTATACGAGGATATATCAATATTTTAAGATCGATCCACCCATCCCAAATGTCAGCTGTTCGTGTGCACTTCTACTGCATCTATCTTCATTAAAAGAAATGCCATTGTGCTATTCGTTCTCCTTCTTTCCTTTCATGTACACCTCAATCATTACTCTTGAAAATGTCTTTGAACAACAGACGGCGTGATTAAAATAAAGTTAAAGCGTTTAAACTCCAAACGACAGGCGAGATTCTGAGCGTCTCTGTAGACAGTGAGAATAAAAACATCACAGACTCGCAGACCCGTTTTTCTGAGAGTTGCCCTGTCGTGACGTGGGAGCTGCAAGCTGTCCAAACAAGATGACAGCTGAAATGGCTTCTGCTAATGACTGATTTTTCTCTAGCATGCGTTTTGATCAAAAATAACTTGGGCTCGTCAAGATGGCACCGGCCAGAATTGTTGTAATGGCTGCAGAGACATCGAGAGCTACTTGAGAACAAGATGTTATGGCAGTGTAGCAACAAACTTTTGATGATTTCCAGACAATGCTTTTTGAGACATGCTAGGTATTTATGCGACAATGAGACCAATGGTTCTAGTTAGTGCTTGCTAAGGCAGCATCACTACGTACTATTGCTCACACTTAAGGTTTGAGATCTGAACAAACAACTAACCCAAAGTATTAAACTTAGGCACAATTTGAGACATGGCTAGCAACCAGATCACCCTAGCAACAACACAGATAAACACTACAAGTACATGTTCACCACAAATTCTCATTATGATAACTGGTTCAGAACTTTACCTTTGAGTGTTCATCTACTCCCTATTATTCTTTCATATATTTCCTATTATCCTATTCTTATCATCATTGTGTGTGTGTGTGTCTGTCTATGTACCTATTAACAATATTTTAGGTACAAATTTGTACCCAGAAGTGACCAAAACCTGACAAAATCTCCCTTTAGGGACATCCGCATTTGTAAATATGGTGTAAAAATAAAGTAATTAAAGGTGTTTTAAAAATGTAAAAATGCATAAAGTTTTGTGTGATGGTTAGGTTTAGTGCTAAGGTTAATGTAAGGAGATTGAATATACAGTTTGTTCAGTATAAAAATCATTACTTCTATGAAATGTCCCTATTTAGATAGCAACGCAAACGTGTGTTATATATACACACACACACACACACACACATACATATTTAGATAGCAAAGCTATGTATATATATATATATATGTATATATGTATATATATATATATATATATATATATATATATATATACACACATACACACACACACACACACACACACACACACACACACACACACACACACATATATATATATATATATATATATATATATATATATACACATACATACATATTTAGATTGCAAAGCAAACGTGTGTCTGTCTATATATATATATATATATATATATATATATATATATAATACATACACTGTAAAAATATTGTTGGTTTAACTTAAAAATTGAAGTAACCTTGTTGCTTTGAAATTTTAAGTTGATTGAAATGGAAAAATTGACTTGATACAATGAAGGAGATTGATTTAATCATCAGAAACTCAAACTAATAAGAAGTAAATCAAACAATGAATAATTTAAGTTGATTTGACAAAAAAAAAATCTTGAAAATATTTTTTACAGTGTACATATAACAATGAGAAAAAATATCATTATGCTTATTTTAAAAGATATCTGTTGATTTGTCATGAAAATACCAATGCAAAAAATTATCTAAATCAATGCTCAATGCATTTATCTTACCTTTGATTTTTGATTTCCTCCTGAACATGATATTGACAGGTTTTCATTCATCCATCAACATCTGTTTCAGTTAAACTTAATATAAACATCAGATGGCATTTACAAAAATAAAATCACAGCATTTTTCTATTGTAGCGTAACGTCTGCAGCACAATGGCAGAGCTAGGGATTGAATTTGAGTGCTCCGTCACATCTATCATATTATGTGTGAAGTCAGTGAATTAAACCATCCCCTGTGTATTAATGAGCTGAGTATCCCCAGTACGCAGAACAAGGTGTAATGTTCCTGTCAGCCAGCCGGCATGGAGGAACAAGATTGAAACAACCAAAGCGCTGCTCTCGCCACTGAATACAAAACAATGGAGGCCTCTCACAGTAATCACGTCCTCGTATGAAAAGAGCCGACTAATTGGAATTATACTAGTACAGAGAGTGAGCTCATTAAAACCTGGAGCACCACCTCATGATAAACAGTCACTTTAAGGGGCCGGCACTAATGTGATGAGGCAAAGGATCTATTTCTCACTTCTCAATGAACACATCTTCCACCTAAGCTCTCTCATTGGTGCGTTCGGGAAGCGCAGGCCTCTTAATTGCCATCGGAAATTATAATGAGCTTATTGCGATGTGCACATCAGCGGTGAGAATTAGAAATGTTTCTTTGAGGGGGCAACCCTTTTCAACTCTCTCTGACCCTTAAAGGTAAAGTAACATCCAACTAATATATATTCAAAACAGTCTTTTTTTTCGTTAGAGACATAATAGGAGATATTGTGCAAAATGTCAGAGCTGCTGCTTTACATGAAAGATCGTGATTTTTACCACCAAGCTTGGAAATAAACCACTGGCATGATGCAAATGCTTTGCTACAACAGCAGAAGACCCCACCGGATACCACTCATCTCCACTACAAATAGGAAAAAGAGGCTACAATTTCCAAGAGCTCACCAAAATTGGACAGTTGAAGACTGGAAAAATGTCGCCTGGTCTGATGAGTCTCGATTTCTGTTGAGACATTCAGATGGTAGAGTCAGAATTTGGCGTAAACAGAATGAGAACATGGATCCATCATGCCTTGTTACCACTGTGCAGGCTGGTGGTGGTGGTGTAATGCTGTGGGAATGTTCTCTCACACTTTAGGGCCCTTAGTGCCAATTGGGCATCGTTTAAATGCCACGGCCTACCTGAGCATTGTTTCTGACCATGTCCATCCCTTTATGGCCACTATGTACCTTCCTCGGATGGCTACTTCCAGGAGGATGATGTACCATGTCAGCAGTGTCTGACAGCAACTTTTCTGTATTTTTGAATTTGACGAGACGCAAATAAAATAAACAAAATAAACAAAGCATTATAGGGCCATTTCATTATGGTGAAATTAAATTTTACAGGTGAGAGACGTATAAACACAATTTCTTGCGAAAACCATACCGACGAGTTTTTAAATATAAACACTTATAACATAGTGACTCAGATGAGACAAAAACATGTTTTGGAAGATGGATTGATGATGTATTTGATGATTAATTTTGAACAGAAAATTAGTGTTTTTTAACATTGGGACATTTTTAAAAGTGTACATTTAGTGTACATTTAAAAAAGGATTATTAAAGGAGCATAATAGGAGATATTGTGCAAAATGTCTATGCTGTTGATTGAGCAGAGTGATTTTTACCACCAAGCTTGAAATAAACCATGAAATAAACCACTGGCATGATGCAAATGCAATCTAATGATTCATTTTCAGTCGGTTTTGCAACCAAAAATATTCTATGACATCAGAAATATAGTGCTCAAGTCATATGTTCACTTTTATGGTTAGCAGTCTGCTTTTGTTTTATTGGGGGAAACAGCTTACAAATCCGATTTCTACTTCCAAATAAATAAAACAAAGAAGTTTGGAACATGAATTTTTGGATGAACCAACCATTTTACCAAACTTTTTTGAGTATCTTAAGGAATTGACCTGCAAATACTGAATAGACATTGATATGCCAGTGTAAACAAGTCCTATGACCTCATTTTCGAGCGTAAAATAAAGAAAACTAAAATCGTTTCCTTGGGTTGGAGCGAATTGTGGCTTGCACTGATAAATCCCATTTAAACCGTGGTCATTAAACAGCAGCGGCGTGACGGTAAAGAAGTCACATTGTGTTCGTCTCTTATGCAATGATTCCATCATGATTACTGTAGTCGCTAATGAGCCCCTGTGTACAATATGAAGATTGACATCGGCTGGAGAGCTGAGTGAAATTCATATTTCCTAAGAGTGGCTGAAATGATTCCTTCCCCTAACAACATCTATTTAGAGCACAGGTAGTTAAGGCAGAGCTCCCGTATAATGGGCTATTTCATTGTTACATTATTTTAAATATGTCAAACCATGAGGCCATTTGAAAGGTACGTCAATTACAGTGCTGCATTGGACATCTCATGTGTCAAAACAATGTGCACGAGGCCCGCCATCTTGTCCCTGGCTGCTTACAGTTGCCTTGCACCATTATGAAAGCAGGCCATGATGACACCCGGACAGTGGAGTGACAGTTCGGAGAGCAATTGACTCATTCCGCTCATTGTTAAATTGATCTGGCCTAAAGATAACCCTTCATCCCCTCTCCTTTCCATCACACTTCATTACACCGCACAGGGACAGAATCCTCTGCTATTTTGCCTGTATTCAAATCTCTTTTATACCGTCTCGTGTTTAAAGACTGCCCATAAATCCCATATCAGATCTTAATGACCGTAGCCGGCCGGCCGGTAATATGTCATTGTTCACAGACGAATCACTGGGAGAGAATAGACCTTGCCAGTCTTAGTAATTGCACACACGGAGAGATTTATATGACCATTATGCTCTCCCTTGAGAAATAATTCAAACACTGAATAAAGTGCAAAATCTGCCAGTTACACGTCCCCAAACTTCAACCGGGCCTCACCTAATTCCCGTTTGCTCGAACAGCTCGTTTCTCTATCGACGGACAACGCTGCTCCATCTGAACCGCTCTCGCACGTTTCGGAGACGGAAAAGCTGGCCAAAACAAAGCCAGGAATCGCTAGCATCAAAATAATTGCATTTCAGTCTTGCGAGAAGTGAAGTGCATTCAACAGGAAGTGCATCTTTCAAATTTCCAAAATTTTGTTTATGAATATCATTTGATTGCATTGAATATATCATTGCATGAAAAGTACATTTTGATTGAAAATGTTGATTTATTTTTGTTTCAGTTTAATTACATAAGTTAAACAAAAAAATCTTGTTTTTAGGGGTTTTAGTTAACTACAATATCCCAAGTTCAAAGAAAACTACATTATGAGAAAAGAAGGAATCATTGCATCAAAATTCTCACAGCGTTATTTGTTAACTGTGGTAGAGGCAAAACCTCACGGACAGATACACCGTCGAAAAGGGCGGATGAAATTGTAGAGTTGTTTGTTAGAGGTGATTTCCTGTCAAACCTGAGTATTAGAGAACTGATATCCTGTATTGTGCAACATTTGTCTGTTCTTTGATCAATTTGTGTGTTGGAGTCAAACTCAAAGGCTGTGGAGCGCACCCTGGGCTCACCAGGTTTTTTGATACTTTCCTCAGGCTCAGAGATAACATGATTGAAAGCACCGCACGCTGGATCTCCCCGAGTGTGTGCTCTGTAGATTTTGTTGTTGGTGCTCCCAGTGTTCTCCCCGGGGTGCCGGCAGGTGCAGGCTGACGCAGGTTTGATCACCTTGGATGCAAGCGAGACTTGGCGTGCTCTCGAGGCCGCAACGAGACCACTGTGACCAGAAGAACACGTGTTCGACAAGCTAATGAACTGTCTCCCAGGGTTATGCAGTCGGAGAGGTTATTGTGTGGACAGGGCTAATATACTTTCTACTGCACATGTGATTTCAGTTGTATTGATAAATTACAGTCTGTCTATGTAAGAGCAAATTGAAAAATGTGTCATACCACAATGTCAACACATTTATTAGCATAATAATAGAGATAAAAAACATCCAATCATACTATACTAATATGAGTGGATTCTAAGCAAGGTTGAGAAGTACACACTTCAGACAGACTGACAGTAGAACAATAGAATAAGCAATAGATAGATAGAACAAGCGGTAGATAGAACGAATAGATAGAGTGATAAATGAGTGATGACGATGAGACAATAAAGCGATAGAACGATAGATCGATAGAATAGATAGATAGATAGATAGATAGATACGATAGATAGATAGAACGAGATAGATAGATAGATAGATAGATAGATACGATAGATAGATAGATAGATAGAACGATAGATACGATAGAGATGATAGATAGATGATATAGACAGACAGATAGATAGATAGATAGATACAGATAGACAGACAGATAGATAGATAGATAGATAGATAGATGATATAGATAGATAGATAGATAGATAGATCGAAAGATAGATAGATAGAGATAGATAGATAACGATAGATAGATAGATAGATAGATAGATAGATAGATAGATAGATACACAGACAGAGAACAGACAACAGACAGACAGACAGACAGACAGAAAGACAGACAGACAGACAGAAAGACAGAACAGAGACAGACAGACAGACAGACAGACAACAGACAGACAGATAGATAGATAGATAAATAGATTATCTATCTATCTATCTATGTCTGTCTGTATACTATATCTATCTATCTATCTATCTATCTATATATATATATCTATCTATCTATCTATCTATCTATATATATCTATCTGTAGATAGATGGATAGACAGACAGACAAGACAGACAGACAGACAGACAGACAGACAGACAGACAGACAGACAGACAGACAGACAGACAGACAGACAGACAGACAGATAGATAGATAGTCAAGAAGTAGGATCGTCTTGCGTCCTTCCGGTCCCGTCTTTCACCCCTGACCCTGAACATCACTCTCTCTGTCCTTCCTCAAGCAGCTCCTC
Organism: Hybognathus amarus; assembly: GCA_030378365.1. Taxonomy (NCBI): domain Eukaryota; kingdom Metazoa; phylum Chordata; class Actinopteri; order Cypriniformes; family Leuciscidae; genus Hybognathus; species Hybognathus amarus. The sequence goes on from JAQIUQ010006634.1 coordinate 154,285, forward strand.
CACTCCTCCTCCTCCCCCCATCCCTGCACTCACTGGACTCAAGAGGCTCACTCACCAATGACAGCCTCCGTTAGATCAGTACCCTGCAATCAAATCCAGTTTTATTAGATCTGTCTTGCCGGGCCAGCGCTCCACAGCAAAAACATGTTTTGTTCTCTTTAACCTATTCCACCGGGGACGCAAACCAACAGTGACACTGTCATTTGCGAGCGATGCAGTAGAGACTCCCTTGTGGTCCAAATGTCAGATTATACTGTGCAGTACTCAGTTATCCACCCTAAATATAGCTCTTCGGGTATCAAGGGCTGTCGCAAGAAATTCACCGTTTCAAATACTTGCCCTTTAGTGGAGCCTGTGACACTGTCACAAACCTTAAGAAGTTGTAGAGATGAGTCTAATTGTAAATGCAGAAGTCTCTCCATAAACTGAGGTGAACCTCAAAACCTCACCTGGACACTACTTAAAGGGTTAGTTCACCCAAAAATGAAAATCCTGTCAGTAATTCCTCACCCTCATGTTGTTCCAACCCCATAAGACTTTCATTCATCTTCGGAATATAAATTAAGATAATTTTGATTAAATCTGAGAGCTAGATCACTCCATAGGCTTCTTGAAGACTGAAACTGGCCGGCCAAAAGTTATGAAAAATATTGTTAAGATAGTCCGAGTGACTACAGTGGCTCAATCTTAAATTTATATAGCAACGAGAATACTTTTGTCAGAAAAAACAAACAAACAAAAATAACGACTTTATTCAACTGTTCATTTCCTTCTTGGTTGGCCCTGAGAATTTCACGTAGTGACACTGCACAACGGTTCTGTGTTGCAAGTCACACGCAGGCTCACTATTGGCCGACGCTACTCATATGTGTGATGCGTGTTTACAGTTAAATACTGTGTTTTTCGATATCTGCTCAAATGTACAGTGTACAATATGGTAACAATAATGATTCATAGTTTGGAACGGCTTGTGTATGCGTTAAAACAAAACGTGCCAAACATCAGGCTTCATGTTTTTACTCCAAATCTCATTTCATAACGTCATAACTAATTGAAACATTTGAAGTAACATATGAGAATCCATATATTTTTCTGTCAGCGTAGTTACTGAAGTGTTCATTTTAATGATTTATAGGCCGCCTGCTATAGTATGCTATCAGTATAAGATAGACAGATAGACACTATATGTATGATATAGTATGTATATAGATACCATACTATATACAAACATACTATAGCAGTATGTATTTGTGTATATATATATATATATATATATATATATATATATATATATATACACATATATATTAAGCCCGACACAGATAAAGGATTTTGAAGGCCGATACCAGATACAAACTTTTTTGGATTTTAAAATCCGAATATTCCGAGATATGGCCGATATTTTTTTTATTCATTTTTCACAACGCACGACAAAACATTAACATATTTACCTAACATTAATTATTTGTAAATATATATGCATTTAACTAAAATAATATGATAATGCATTTTAAAAAGAAACTTGTTTCTTTTATTGTCAAGCAGAACAGACTGTTGGTAGTGGCATTAGCTAGCTTTGTGGTTCGCTAGTCTATGATGAGCCATAATTTTGGCAATGGATATAGCGTAGTCTGCAAATACTAAAACATCATATTTTCGATATAACAGGCCAAGGAGAGATGACTGAGAGCTCATTGCTATAACTGTCACACGCTATTACAGAAATACTTCAGTCACATTGTCAAAAGTTAAAAGGACAGTCAGCTGTACACTGTAACAACGTAACGTAACTATACTAGCTGATTCCCACTTCACTCTCGGCTTATTTAACAGCAGCAAAACTGGACATGATAGTCACACATGTTGTCATGCTTATTTGGTTAAAGCGGATGGGGATGCTCTTTTTAATTGTTATTCAAGCAATGTATGTCTCGTGACCAACTCAACGAGTGTTGCCAACAGGACGGTGTAGAGTGCCCTCTGGTGGACAAACTATACAACTCCAACACTCATGACATAGTTCAAGCGTGCTTTCATCCGTTTTTATTTTATTTTTCGAAATATTCATTTATCGGCCATTATTACTGCCGATACCGATATTTTGGAAAATGCCTAATATTGGCTGATAATATATCGGTCTGCCGATATATGGTCTGGCTCTAGTATAGTATATATATATATATATATATATATATATATATATATATATATATATATATATATATATATATATAGTCACTAAAAAAGGTCACGAAACCCATACTGATTATTTCTTCACAGACCTTGTGAAAATTGTGTCACGTAAGCCTAGAATATTTGCTTCAAAACTATGTGAAAATCATCCTGCGTACTCATTCAGATAAAATAATATTTAAAATTTGTAAGACATTTTTTGCGTTAGAAAGCTCTATGCGAGGAGGGTGTGAATCATCATGAATATTGAAACCAGTATGGGTTTCATGACCTTTTTTAGTGACACAAACCACGCATAAACGTCATTATCTCCAAAATACAAACATTTACATACATACTGCTGACATATTACTGCAGCAGAGTTTGTGCTGAATACAGGGTCATACGACTTTAGCCATGGAAATGTCACAAGTAACAGAAATAAGCACAACTGTCAGAACATCTCCAGAACCCAGAAAACACCTCAGACACCAGAGGGTTAATAAATGTCCTTGTGCACAATATACAGTACAAAAGAACATCACTGTGACATATTGAAGCTTCAACTTTAACTTCTGCCTGGATCTCTAGTCTTTTAACTCTATTGTTCATCTTTGTGTCAATTTGCTGTGAGCCAAAAGGCATTATGGTGAAACAGGAACTGATCATCACACCAGCCAGAGAGAGAGAGAGAGAGAGAGAGAGAGAGAGCACAATGTTGTCCAAGAGAGTCAAATGACTCCGGTGTGTAACGCTGATGGTATATCTGCTCTCATGGCTCATTTGTTTCAGGTCACATCAAGAGGAGACGCTTCAGTCACAACAACGACACGTGTGAAAGGCCATCTGCTGCTCCAGATAAAGATAAGTGTTGTGCAGGTAGGCCGTGACAATTCTGATAATGGTGAAGGTTGCATTGTCCATCACTGAAAGACAATCTACTCTCACATGTGCACAGCTCTGAGTGTTAGTTTAGAGAAGAGGAAGCATGGGAAGTTGTCAGCAGCGATATGAAAAGCATTGGAGCGGTGTTGGCTTTGAACCTCATGTGAGCGACAAGGTCATGGGATTCGATTCCCAGCGAAAGCAAGAACTGATAAAATGTAAATGTGCATCTTGGATGCAATGTCGCATTGGATAAAAGCATCTGATAAATGTAAAATGTACGTTTAAGTTGAAATCTTACTTGCTTATCACATTTGCCCAATAATTGTCAATCTGCTATCTTCTATTTCCAAATATAAATATCCATAAAAAAACACAGAAAGCCTGTTTTGACTGAAAAATACAGAGTAAACACTTCAATGCACTATACAAGAGGATATCAAATAATGCCAAACAAGTTTCAAAGCTCTTGCATGTCTGGCAATTTGTCATAACTGCATCTCAGCTTTGAAAATTCAGATCTATTCTCAGCATTCCCCTTGTTCAGAAACAGACTACTCTGTAAAGTAGGAAAATGCAACGTCAGAGATTTCCATATGAACATTTCTCATCAAAAACTTCCTAAATCAAATTACCAGAGCTACAGATACTTGGATGTAAACGCTAGGCGGAAATGTTCATCCATGGAGCGAAACAGACAAATGAAATTCGACTCAAAACATGATGCCAACCGCGGGTCATCGGTGCTCTACAAATCTCATGGAACTGAAGATCAGTTGCAAGTGAAAGACAACCGCTGAGCAATACAATTATCTGCTTTGACCTTTCTTTTGAAAAGAAAGCAGAGAGGTTTGTGATATCTGTGTGCATAAAAATTATTAAACAGGTGAACAAAACAATCCGGAATGGGACCACTGCAAGCAGGATTGTAAAAAGCAGCAAATATAAAGAGCCACAGGAGGAGTCAGTTATCTCAGGATGACAGGAAGTGAAATCACAAAGAAAAAGTTGCCACACTATTTCGGAGGAGTCTCACAAAAGTTGTCTGAAGTCATTTAAAAGAGGACTTATGATCATTTTTAAAGGTGCATTATGCAACAAATCAATGTAAAAATAGCGTTTTTTCTAACCCATCATGCTTAACAATTGCCTGATGGGCTGAACGAGCCCTTCTCTGGTCACTTTGATCGCCTCTATAATCCTGTACAGTAAATAAATGAGAGGGATTCGGAGAGGTTTGAGACTGGGCGTGATGTCATGCGCGCTCACGCTCACCTGGCTATGTCTGTGTATTCGCCGCCATTCTCTGTATCAGCGAAGACAACTCGAGCGACAAAACTACAGTCAACTTTCGACAAAAGTAGAAGATGGATTCAAAGAGACCAGCTTGTAGTTCATTCCAAACCCCAACGCAAACTCCACGTAAGATAAAGAAAATACAACTTTTGTCTATCATCATGTGTCGGAATAAGGCGAGAGGTCAACATCGGGAAGGCTTTCAACAAATGGAGAGATCTCCGGTCTGCTCTAGGGCTCGAAACGGGTCCTATACAACGCAATAACTTATATTGTTCATGAACGTTGTTCAAATAATGATGCAATCATAAGTGGATACAGTAAGCACATAAAACAGTTCAACATGGAGATAGATCGAAACCGAAGTTTTCTACCACCCCCATTTCCCCCTCACACACACACATAAGTGTGTAATTTACTCAAATGCCTTTCCTTTCATATATTTTAAATGACTTGCAGATTTATAACTTTATTACCTTATCATGACTGTAACAAAAAATGTGTGCGGCTGATGCTTTGGTTATGATGAACAGCTCCGTGCAAACGTGCGTGTGATCCATGAGCGCGCACACCTCTGGTTGCAGTTTCGCTTGTCGCCAGAGGGGGCGCAGTTCTGCAAATACTCAGAGACTTGCGTTTTGCATCTTTTAAAAAGCAAAAAAAATCTGCCTATATTAAATACATCTTATTTAATCCTGTTTCATGGTTTTTGAAGATGTTTTTACTGGAATACAAGTCAAAAACTGCCCTTGCCTATGTGCCAGAGGATTGTAGTTGGCTGCTGGAGACGTTGCTATGCAGTTGCTAAGGTGTTCTGGGTGGTTGCTAGGGTGTTGCTTGTCGATTGCTTACTTGAACAAGCCAAAATTGCTTTTAAGTTCACTTTGAAAAAAATTTTGCTGATAATTTACTCACCCTCATGTCATCCAAGATGTCCATGTCTTTCTTTCTTCAGTCGAAAATATTTTAAGGTTTTTGATGAAAACATTCCAGGATTTTTCTCTATATAATGGACTTCATTGTGAACCAAACGGTTCAAGGTCCAAATGAGAGTTTCATTGCAGCTTCAAAGGGCTTTAAATGAAAATTACACCAGGCGATGAATAAGGGTCTTATCTAGCGAAACCATCAGTCATTTACAAAATAAATACGAAAGTTTAAGTTTTATAAGCACACATGCTTGCCTTGCTTCACTCTCCTGTTCGAACTCGTTCATCAAAATGAACGGATATTTTTGAGTCATTTCGTCCATTTTGTCTCGTCAAATGAACCAAATGACTCGAAAAAAGATTTGTTCATTTTGATGAACGAAGTTCGAACAGGAGAGTCACAAACCTGCATCACAGAATAGAGCAAGGCGAGCATTTGAGCTTATAAAACTTACATTTTTGTATTAATTTTTTTTCAATGAGCGATCGTTTCGCTTTGATAAGTCCATTATTCATCGTCTGAAATCGTTTAAAGCCCTTTGAAGCTGCACTGAAACTCTCTTTTGGACCTTGAACCATTTGGTTCCCAATGAAGTCCATTATTAATTTCTTTTCAACTGAAGAAAGAAAGACATGGACATTTTGGATGAAATGAGGGTGAGCAAATTTTCAGCAATTTTTTTTTTAATTGAACTACTCCTTTAACTCTTTCCCGCCTGCATTTTTTTAAGTTGCCAGCCACTGACCTTTTGACAAAAATTTCATGGCCCCCAAAATATTTAGCAGTATGAAAATCTGAACATCCAATATATCAAAAGAAAGAACAGACGAGTTAAACAAAAGAAAAACAAGTTTGCTCAACCTTACAGATACAGTATGATGCAAACAAAGCTTTCTGAATCACATTCAATCTTCGACATATCCAGTATCCTTGAGATCAGTCTGCAGGTCCTGCACAACATTGAAAAGATCACAGTACTTTTTCCTGACATTCTCACTCAGCCTTGAAATTATGTTTAGTCTCATTCCTCCGAACCATTTGAAGAAGATCTTTTACGATCATTAGTCCTGCCGGTGCGAGACACTTCCTATGTGGTCATGATTATCCTGAGCTCTGGAAGGAGAAAAAGTCCTCGTTTTCATGCATTATCACTAATGTGAAATAATTCAAAGCAGCGTATAAGGTTTTTTCAGACATCCAACCCTATAAATAATCAAGGGCCCATTCAAACCCTCCGAGTAATTACTCGTGTGTGGTGACAGCTGAAGGCAGGAGGAAAATGACAGGCCTCCAAGAGGGAGATGTAGTGTAAATTTTATGAGTGACAAAGAAGATTAGCACAAGGACTGGCTACATGCTACCCCTGACCTCTGTGTGGGCGTGCGGAGAACGAGGTGAACAGCGAACGGGCGGCTCCATCGCTACATCTGTACGCATTGTGTCCATGATTTCCTTCTCATGACGTTTGATTTTGAAATTTTTATCTGGTCGAGATGCAGTCTTCGTTTGTAAATATTCAGCAGAGCTCTTTAAAGAAAGACTGAATGGTAACACTTTGCAATAAGCTCTCGTTAGTTAACACTAACATTATTTAACTAACATTATCCAATTATGACTAGTGTATTAGTTATAGTATTTATTAATCTTGTTAACATTAGTTGATAAAAACATAACTGTTCATTGTTAGTTTATGTTAGCAACGGTCCAATAAATAATATTAACAGATACAACTTTTGATTTTAAAGGGATACTATCAGGCGCTTTGTCATATCTTTTCTTGATTATTATTACACAGGAATGAGAATATAGTTCCTAGCCATATTAGCCTAGAAAATCGTAACTTTACATTTTCCGTCGGTTCTTCAGTGCATGATGTAACTACAGAAGAATCAAGTTTTTAAATAGGAAAAATATCGAAACATTGATTTTTTTTTTTTTTTGAGAGAAATGCTAATGGTCTTGTCCACTTCAATGATGTATGCTAAGCTATGCTAAAAGTGTAAGTAATTAATGAAAGAATTTTCATTCTTGGGTGAACTATCCCTTTAACTAATTGAATTAGCTAAATGACCTAATTTTTTGTTAACAAACGAACGCTTATTGTAAAGTGTTACTGACTGAATAATTTCACTGACTGATCTATGTATTGCATCGCATTATGAATCCGAACGCCTGCAAATGAGAAACATACTGTAAGGTTTTCGCACCGAACACAAGATGTGAAAAAAGACAACACGGGTTTAATGTGTAAGTGACACTGACAAAGTCATCGCAAAACATCCTTACTGGAGCGTGATAGCCATTTTGCTCTGACATCCACCCTTTTCAAAGAGCTATTCAATGAGGCCTCCATCTGCATCGTTCCCGCCCAGCCTTCCGAGTAATGTGCCATTGATACTCTCTTTGTGTTGCCTTTCCAAAGAAAGCTTTTGTTCGCTCTATAATTACAGGGGTACTTCTCAACTGTACTTGCAATTTTTTTTTCCACTAAAGCACACACACTCCGAAGCAGTAGGCGAACGCGGTCAAGGGACTATGGCTTGGTTTAACGGGGTTGATGGTGGCAACAGAGCACATCGGTACAATCCCCAGCAAGTCTTCCTTTTCCAGACACGTTTTGGGAAACGACGATCTTGCGGCACATCCCGCTGTTCCAACAGGCTTTTCGTCTGTTTTTGTCTCGACTTGTCAAGTGTCTGACATTCTGATTTAATCAACATCCGTGGCTGCCAGTTGAATTAGATCACTATCAAAAACGTGCCCGATACGCCGTGTCCCTCACTTGTCAGAGACCAACTCATCTGCTCATTTATTTATCACACTCATACTCCCATGGAGACACCTTGTAGTCCCTAGCAGAAACATGAGAGCTATCTGTCCATTACCGCTTAATTTGGATCTGCAGGCATGAGACATGAAGAGGAAAAAGTCATAGCATCTGGAGAAAATAAAACTAAAGATTCCTATAAAAGCGTCATGTTTGCTTGATGAAGACAGAGAAGTGGAGCGCTTTGAGACAAAGAGGTTTAGTATTTGGATAGAAGTCACTATTTCAGATTAATCTATAATTATTGAGAGTGTTTTTATTACTAGTAGAAAATCTAAGTGACTCTGTATAGAATATTGATGCAGGAAATATATATGGCAAAATGTACAGAAAGTCAGACATTACTGAAAAAAGAAATAAAATAAAAAGGTTTAATTTTGTGCTAATGATGCCACTGTGCTATATAAAAAATAAACAAATTAGTTGGTAAAATAGCTGATTAGTAGTGGTATTATTCTAATATGCAAGAATAAAAAAGTGTATTAACTATTCTTGCCAATGACTGAATGGTTGTAAATTTTCCCACTTAAAAAAAAAAACAACAAAAAAAACCACGAATCAGTTGGTATTGTTCTATTATGCAAGATTAATATAGTTTATTTGCATTGTGCCAATGACTGAATGGCTGTAATTATTGGCCATATTGAACATAAAACAAACTAATAATAAATAAAATAATAAACTTAAAGTAAAGTAAAAAAATAAATAAAACTAATCTAATAATATGCTAATAGGCAAGAGTATATATGGCAAAATGTACAGACAGGCAGACATTACTGAAAAATAAAGTTGAAAAAAAAAACAGGGCTGAAAATAAAAAGGTTTAATTTGTGCTAATGACCAAATGGTTATACTACTGTGCTAAAAAAAATAATAATAATAAATTTAAAAAAAATTTGGTAAATAGCTGATTAGTTGGTATTATTCTATTAAGCAAGATTAAAAAAAGGGTATTAACTATTATTGTGTCTAAATGACTAAATAGTTGCAAATTATTCCACTCTTTAAAGAAAATAAAATAAAATACTAATCAGTTGGTATTGTTCTATTATGCAAGATTAAAATAGTTTATTTAGTTGTATTGTGACAGTGACTAAATGGTTGTAGTTTATCCGCCATATTGAAGATAAAACAAAATAATAATAAAATAAGATGAAATAATAAAGTCGAAGTGAAGTAAAAAAAACAAAACAATAAAACTAATATAATAATATACTAATAAGCAAGAGTATATATGGCAAAATGTACAGACAGTCAGACATTACTGAAAATTTTTTTTTTTAAAGAAACAGGGCTGAAATAAAAAAGGTTTAATTTGTGCTAATGACCAAAATGGTTCATACTACTGTGCAAAGAATAATAATAATAATAATAATAATAATAATAAATGAAAAAAAAAGTTGTAAAATAGCTGATTAATTGTTGGTATTATTATATTATGCAAGAATAAAAAAAGTGTATTAACTATTATTGTGCCAATGACTGAATAGTTGTAAATAATCCCACTCTTTTAAAAAAATACTGAATCAGTTGGTATTGTTCTATTGTGCAAGATTAAAATAGTTTATTTAGTTGCAAAATTGAAGATAAAACAATATTGCCATATTGAAGATAAAACAAAATAATAATAAAATAAGATAAAATAATAAAGTCAAAGTAAAGTAAACAATAAAACTTAATATAATAAATTACTAATGACAAGAATAAAAATACAAGAAACAAGAATCGGAAATGAAACACAAAGTGATGCATTCAATTATTAATAGATTTGTACTAAAATGTTCATGATGTAGAAAATGCATACTATACGACTTATAAAATCATAAACATCATGATGTTATGTGATATAGTATGACAATAAGGCCTCAGCTAATTCAAAACCATGCCTACTGCTTGCAAGCTGAATGCGAGTGGTGCTATGTGAAAAGCTAAAGAAAGATGAAATCTTGCATTCACAGAGAGATATGGACATTTTGAAAGGGATTGGAAAGATGCTATTCATTTCAAAAGTGTTTTTTCATTGCCAGAGGCAAATCAACTAAATGGATGTCAGTCATTCCATTCGGCACAGCGCCGCAGAACGCCTTTTACCAAACCCTGACTATTGTCTTCTCTTCATTCATCTGCAGTTGGCAATATGACGAAAATATGGAGCATGCACATGCAACCCTCGAATGTACGCAATTCATATAAGCACAAGGGGTTTCATATCTAAACTGATTGGTCTGTTCTGGAAATGGGGTGAATCGTTCTGGAAGCAATGGGGCAAATCTATCCTGTGCTTTGTATGCTCCCAATAGACCACTTTGAGAATTAAATGTCACATTTTTAATGCGTCCATTACAACATTGAAATATTTAGCCAGCATACTTAATGTCGCTCATGTAGAGCATCTAAGCACCGTGTGAAGACACTTCCAGTGCATTTGTTGGGCCACCTGGGATGAAACGGCTTCTTTCTATTGCTATCTATTTAATAACATGGTTTATGATGAGTAAAATATAGAGAGAACCCCATTGTCTCAAGTCACCTTTCTTCAAATGTCTTTCTGCCAATAGTTTTCAATTTGGTTTTGCTTCAGTACAGCAGAATTTTTGACAATGAGACCACAAGTGTTGACCCAACAGAGTAACAAAATAGTTTATCATACAATAAACACAATGGAAGTCATTTTCAACCACAGTAATGAATGTCATTATGCTACACAGTAACTCCTGAAATCATCATACTAACTGAAATTAAAGCTAAACCCAATATTTCCCAACATTGTGACTTAAATGACTGCGAATCAAATTTGGAAAATGTTAAACTCACACTAGACTCTTTGGCAACTGGATATTTTTCAATTAAAGGGATAGATTCTGTCATTAATTACTCACCCGCATGTCTCCTCAGAAAATTTGGACTAAACCACTCAATTCATATGGATTAGTTTTACATGCTCTTTATGAACTTTTTGAAGCGTCAAAAATGGTAGTTTGCAGAGTCAATGGAGGGACAGAAAGCTGTCAGATTTCATCAAAAAGATCTTCATTTGTGACCCGGAGATGAACATGAGGGCGAGTAATTAATGACAGAATTAGAACTAACCCTTTAAAGGGACGTGCACTTTTTTTATTTTATTATTTATAATCAATATTTTTATTCATAAATATGTCCTCAATGGTGTACAAATACCTCTGCCAATGATATGCTTATCCTCATAAGCGAAGAATTTATTATCTTTATATACATTGGACGGGTGAGTCCACGGAGGTTTCCATTTTGTTCCGCCATCTTGAAAAACTACAATAGCAGAGAGGGACAAAAAGTACTAGGAGAAATGTGTTTCCACAACGCGTTTCCGTTCAGAGCCAGCGTGACATAACTCCCCCTGAAGGAAAACTCAACGAAATGCTATTAGAAGACATCCTGTCATAGCTTTTTGGCACATAATGGCTACCGTAGATGCGAGACGCTGGAAAGCGCAAATCGTTGAATGCAAAATACATTTTCACCACTAGATGGGAGAAACTCCTACACAATGTCCCTTTAAGACAACCGAATCATATCTTCATTGATACTTTCTGAGAATTGTTTACTTTCACTTAAAAACTGTTATATTGATACAGGAAATACTTATGGAAAAATGTACAGTCAGTCAATACTGAAAAATAAACCCAATAACTAATAAAACTGTGGCACTGACATACACAATACAGCTAAATCTAAAACCGGAGGATGACTTGTATCGTTATATTATCATAATTACCCAGCTCTAAAATCGTGCTCTATGGTAAAGCACTAGGATGATAGGACGATAACAATAATGAAAGGCCTATATTTTAAAAAACTGTTCTGAATATAAAAGAATTGCAGAGTCCACATCACAACTACGATAATAACTAACAATAACAGGTAGAGTCAGAATTTGGTGTGAAACAGAATGAGAACATGGATCCATCATGCCTTGTTACCACTGTGCAGGCTGGTGGTGGTGGTGTAATGGTGTGAGGATGTTCTTGGCACACTTCAGGCCCTTTAGTGCCAATTGGGCATATTTTAAATGCCACGGCCTACCTAAGCATTTGTTTCTGACCATGTCCATCCCTTTATGGCCACCACATACCCATCCTCTGATGACTACATCCAGCAGGATAATGCACCATGTCACAAAGCTCAGAATCATTTCAAATTGGTTTCTTGAACATGACAATGAGTTCACTGTACTATCCAATCAATATGGGCCAACATTTCTAAAGAAAGCTTTCAGCACCTTGTTGAATCAATGCCATGTAGAATTAAGGCAAGTTCTGAAGGTCGAAAGGGGGTCAAACACAGTTATTAGTAAGGGATTCCTAATAATCCTTTAGGTGAGTGTATATTATATATAAATCAGTGATTTCTTCGTAAAGCTGCTTTGTAAAACAATGTATCATTGAAAGCGAATGTACAAATAAATGTGTCTAAATAGTGCTGGCGGTTTGACCAAAAATTGATATCACGGATTTTTTCAAAATCATAACGGTTTTTCGGTTTTTTCGGTTCGGTTTTTTTAATTGATTTTTTTATGCATGCAGTCAGGTGTTCAATGCATTTTCTACTGGTTAAAGAGGAATTACTGCAGTAAATTGACTTTAGGATGGTCTATTTTACTGTCATTAGTGAATATTGTAGAATAATTACACACTAGTAATACAGGTTTGCATGGCCCAGAAAATTATGCTGTTTCCAAATAAGAGCCATTCATGATTCTAATGAAGTGAGGAATCAAAATGCAAAGACAACTGCAGTCAAAATATCAGAACTTTTATTTTAAACAACACAATTAGAACAACTTGGAAATACTTTTGCTAGTTCAAGTACAAATCCAGGAACATTACGTGCATTCAAGTAAATATAAAAGGAAATATTGTCTTGCATTGCTTTTGAGGTCTATTAAAGAAATTAAAACAAAATTATGCAACTTGCATTAGTTATTCCTTCAAAAGTATTGCTTCAAAACCAGAACAAACATAAAATAAACATAAAGTGCTAACTTACTTGGCACACAGGATTATCCTGTATAATGGAAACAATATTTGGCTCGACTTTTCTTTAGCTTTCCCTGTGTTACATGCTGATGTGGAGGGCGCTAAATCCGCGGCTGATTTAATACATTCTTGATATTCCAAGACATGTTTGCGGCTAAGGCGCTGGAGCAATTTGCTTGTGTTGCTGGGTCATTCTCCCAGCGGAGAATTTTAGCCTGACAGCACTTACATAAAATGGTTGTTTGGTCAACGTCGGATTTTTGGAAAACAAAAAACCTCCAAACGACAGACCCGGCTCCTCTTTTGGCACAAGCTCTTCTCTCGGTGTCATCACTGTCATGTTGTACTAATTCTTCAGCATCCATCGTCCATGTAACGTAACAGAGCGCTGCTGTTTGTTTACCCTCGTCGGTGCTTAGTAGTGTCAACGGGTAAAGGTCCGTCTGAAACAGTGTCGCGCACTCTATGGTCGCGCAGCATAACGGCTCGTTCGCAAACGTTCGTGTAATTAAACCGGTATGGCGGTTTATTCAAAATGGATATCGTGACGAAAATATAAACCGGATTTTCAATTCTGAAGCTAGGACCAGCGCCAGCACTATGTCTAAAGTAAACAAAAGATTCCTAAAATAATCAAACATTGAAATGTACTGATATTAAGAAGCAAAAATAATGTTTACAATTACTGAAATTTGTCAAAATAGACGTCCAGAAAAAAAGAAAAAAAAATTTGTATAGTGTCCACCCGGCTTTATACAAACAGAGCAAAAGGGGAAACAAAATAAAAGGTTGCAAAGCATCCAGTGAAAGCTCACAGCGCATGAATTATGTGGAGTGGTGGATGGTGAGAAGGACTTAGATTGAGATGTCCACTTCCAGCTCACTGGTTTGATATTTCCATCACGGACAGCGAAGGAGACCCTGACAGTCGGGCTGTTGGAAGCCAGCTGTTTTCATGCTTTGAGGATTCCGGAATGTGCAGCCAAGTTGAAGGATTGTTAGGAGATTATTAAGCAAAGTGACATGCAGAAAACGTGAATCCAGTGATGGAACGGTTGAAGAGTTTCACATGCAGTAGATCTTTGGCACCCAGTCAGCCATGAGCCCTTCAGCATCAATGCTGCTGTAACATCGCATCCGAGTTAATCAAGTAACATTAACTAAATCCAAAAAGAGAATATGAATGTTGCAGTATGAAACAAGTTGAAACATACACAGTCCTGCCTCACTGACATCCAGCCATATCTGGTAAGCTGCTACTTAGGCCCTGTTTACACCTGGTATTAAGATGCGTTTTGGTCTGAATTCGGATCAAGTGGACTGACACTAAATACAGGTGTAAATAGGGTCTAAAATGTTTTGAGCTTGTCAACTTTCAATCACTTCCAATGGTAGACGAAAACGCATTTGAGTGGACTGCTTTTAGTGTAAACGTTCATGTGGTCGAATAGCCACAAAATACTATCTACTCTCCGCCTGCTGACTTAATGTGCTGAACATTATGCGAAGACGGGGATTTAAACTGTCGATTTGGAGACTCAAGTTTGGTTTTGAAGATGAAAAACGTACCAAGCACAATGTTCTCTCACCATTCCTGATTTTGAACACACACTCACAGCGTTCTGCGTAATCTTGCATGATCTGTCAGAGCAGAAATTAAAGCTGATGCTGTATGTTTTTCTGTCATGTACGATTGTGTAAATGCAAATAGTGCACGCTTATTTTGTCCATTAGGTCAAAAGATCTGAAAAAAACAACAAAAAAAAACATTAATTTACCCACCCATAGACCCTTTGCTTGAAGACATCAGGACAACAATCGCGCATTTAAAGGTGCCATCTTGCATATTAAATCTAATCATATTCCATATTCCATAACAGATGGGGGCATATATACCTCCAGCACGGCCAGGCACACTCTCACGTCTTCAAACAACACAAACGAGCGCTGTTTTGCTCTGTCTTTCTCGCACATATTATTCAAATAATTTGACACGATAGTAAAAGGTTGGAAGACCGCAGTTTCACGTGGAGCATTTGGAGATTTTTAGAGACTCAATGAACCACATCTCAACACTAAATGATGAAGACCGTCTCATAGACGCCTGTCTAAAAACAAGCTGGTGCATTTCAAATATGGGAAAATAAAAGCCTGGCCAATTATGGTATTCGTTTTGTTCATATTACACTTTTATTGTTAGTTTGTATTAATTTGACAGACAGCATTGGCTGATGTTGATCAAGCTAGCGCCATTCAGAGCTGCCAACTCACACGAATTTACTGTGAGACACACGCAAATGACACTTAGCAAGCAGGTTAGTTAAGCTCTCAGATTCTGTCAATTTTATTACGCAATTCAAACAATAAATACCGTTTTGGCGCTTGTACATGTAACACCACGGATCCCTTGCGCACGTGAACCGATCATCTCTAGAAAGATACAGTAAGCTACAACTTACCAAAATGTATTCCTCATGTATAATGTCGACCAATCATTTTTTTAACTCTTCCTTGAACTAAAATGTAGTAGTGGCCTGTATTTCCACACGACTGACATTAGGTCAGGTTCAAGTACACACAGACACACACACAAGCCGCGCGACTTACTCGTGTACTACTGCAATTTGGCTGGTGATAATGTTGCGCGCCCGCTCACTGGGAATGCCATTAAAACCTTTCATTTATTCAGATAATTTTAGGATAGGATCTGCCAAATTCAAAGCTGTGTAACGAAATATATTGATATTGGGCTATAACATTTTTGTTCTTGTTTATTACTTTTTAATTTAATTTATTATTATTACTTTTTTTGTAAACTAAACAATTTAATAAAGACTGCTAATGTGTTTCAGCAAGCCACTTAGATTTTTGATTGCAAGTATTGTATGTTTACTTTCATTTAACACATCAACTTCCTATTAATTAGCATTATTTAAAAACACACTCAAATAATTTGACAGTGATGTGATAATTGAGCACATATGATTGACATGAAGTAAACAGGTTATTATTGACCGTGAAGCGAGTGGTTGGGAAAGAGTATGTCAACAGAAATCTCTAAGGTGTGTGAAACAAAACAAATCAGTTGTGTTGAGATTTGAATACTGTGTGCTTGAAATCTGTGAAACATTTTATTACTAAAAAAAAAAAACTATGCACTAAACCTTAGTGTCGTTACTATGACAACCAATGTGGACGTGCCAAGTGAACGCAGGATGAACATATAAAACAATGATAATTAATGTACACCACAGTTCAAAAGTTTTGGGGTTAGTAAGATTTTTCTTTAATACTTTCAATACTTCAGCCTCAGTGAGCAAAATAGACTTACCAACCCCAAACTGTTAAACGCTAGTGTACGAACTGTAGTTTTGAGTTCTTAAATACCTTTGTTAAAATAAATGTATTTTTTATATTGATCAGTTACATCACCAACAAATCTTTCTCCTTACTCAAAAACACACAAAATAAAACTTAATTTCCACATTTACTCTACCAAACAGTCCCATGCAAAGCATGCTGTCAAACTAGAAATTCACTGTCCAGTTTAAGATGTCAACAAAAAATGGATTAAGTTAAGTCCCGTATTAAAAAAATGTATGTGAACTGGCCTGGGGCTATTTGCATAAACAGCCACTAAATTAAGACTGCGTCTCAAAAAGTGTATTGACTTATAAAGTTAAGACCAGTCTTGAAGAAAACACACAGATGACTAACTTGTGACACTAGTCTTAGCAGTTTATGCAACTGGCCTGGTTGTTGCGACTAAATGTTTAAGAATTGTCACATTAACATTAAACACTAACAAGTCACTTCATCTTTCTAAAAAAATAAAAAAATAAAAAAAACACTATAATAATTAATTTCAACATCTTCTCTCTTGATCCAGTTCCGTGCAAAGCATGCTGGGAATTAGAAATCCCCAGCCCATTTCAGTTAATGCAACTAAAATGATTAATGTATTCCCAAAACAAATGGACTTAATAAACTTCAATTGCATAAATGTAAGTAGATTGAACACAAACAAATTTAGTTTTAACAGAATGTCCAACAATAAATATGCATTTACAAAGTACCAAGTTAATACAACAAGGGTTTGAGGGTTAAATCAATCACTAGATTTGACAAACCATCATGCCATTATGAAATTAATGTCCATGCTAGTGTAGTATATTACATCTCACACAATCCGCCCCTAAATTCCACAAAAGCAATATGATCACTTTAAACTCTCAGTCAAACTGCTCTTCTTGTCTAAGTGGGAGATGTTTGACTATAATCTGCTTAAGTATGGACCAAAATAACTTGATGACTAGTCAAAGTTCTGGCTATGCAAAACGAATTATTCATTATTGCAACAAGTAAGTTGGGGAAACATATATATGGAAGTAGCCAAAACAAATCTATATCACTTTTACACAACCAATATGATTTATGCACGCATTGCAGCCTATGACAAATAATTCACATGAAGAAGGTTGAATCCTTAGCTTAACTATATGCTTTGGTGTAAAATTTTTGAAATAAAGCCCTGAAAACTAAAATAACTGCTACGTATAAGAGCTGTCGCTTGACCTGCCTTCAAGTGCAACTGAGAAGTTCCTATTTCCGAGTTGGGAATTCATAATTACGACAAGTATCAAGTTGGATATAACACAGGTCAAACAAAGCTCAAAGACGACCTGTAAAACAAAAACAACCTGGAGATACGATTTCACTCCTGGACATTCTGCTCCACTTCCGGGTCGACTTGCAAAGAAGCCGATGTGACTTACCTCAGATCCAGCCGTTACACAGACCGTTTCGTTCACTGCGGGTTCAGCAGGTCAACCTGGTTGAGCAGAAAATGAAATGTAGGCTACTTATTTACCACTTAAGAAACACATTTAAAAAAATAAAAATAGGCTACTTCATGCATCTGATTCCATATTTAAAGGCATTTTTAGATTAAAGATGTCTGTTTAAAGAAGTTTTTTGTGATCAAAACACTACAGTATAAATAACGATTTTGTAGCACTCATGTAAAAATGTATGTGTGCCGTGGGTATTGCATGTTTGGTATTTGATGTGTTTGAGTCTCAAAGATTGAAAGCTAGGGTCCTAAAAACTTCAAGACAGCTCTTTGAAAGCAGTAAATATGTCCTTATGCTAAACATGCAAAAAGTTCTTGTTGTGGCTGGCCTACAAAATAATATGTTTATATAATATGCTGTCATCTATAGCTTTGGATGAATTCCATACACCCAAATAGTTGTGATCACAATTGCTTTTTTCCAGATTCTGGTGAAACATTTGATCTCTTTTGAACTGGTCTGCTTTTAAAAACAAATATATGGAAGCTTGTTTCCGCCACTGAATAAAAAAATAAAGATAAATAATTGTGACTTTTTATCTCACAATTTTGACTTTTCTTGACTTTTTGACTTTATTTCTCAGAATTGCGTGATATAAAGTCAGAATTGCGTGATATAAAGTTCGTAATTGCGTGATATAAAGTCAGAATTGCAGAGATGTAAAGTCAGAAATGCATTATATAAAGTCAAAATTGCGAGATATAAAGTCAAGAATTGTGAGATATAAAGTCAGAATTGCATGATATAAAGTTGGCAATTGCGTGTTATAAAGTCAGAATTGCGAATATAAAGTCAGAATTGCGTGATATAAAGTCAGAATTGCGAGATATAAAGTCAGAAAATGCAAGATATAAATTTCAATTAGTGTGTTATAAAGTCAGAATTGCAAGATATAAAGTTAGAATTGCGTGTTATAAAGTCAGAATTGCAAGATATAAAGTTAGAATTGCGTGATATAAAGTCTGCAATTGCGTGTTATAAAGTCACAATTGCAAGATATAAAGTCAGAATTGCCAGATATAATGTAAGAATTGCGTAGATAAAGTCAGAAATGCAAGATATAAAGTCAGAATTGGGTGATATAAAGTCGCAATTGCGAAGATATAAAGTCAGAATTGTGTGATATAAAGTCAGAATTATCTGATATAAAGTCAAATTGTGCGATATAAAGTAAATATTGCGTGATGTAAAGTCAGAATTAATGTGATATAAAGTCAAATTGTGTGATATAAAGTAAAATTGCGTGATGTAAAGTCAGAAATTGCGAGATATAAAGTCAATATTGCGATATATAAAGTCAGAATTGTTTGATATAAAGTAAAGTTGCAATTCTGAGAAAAAAAGACAGAAGTGCGACTTTTTATCTCACAATTCTGACTTTCTTTCTCAAAATTGCGAGTTTACATTCGCAATTCTGACTTTATAACACATAATTGCGAGTTTATATGTCGAAATTCTGACATCTTTTCTCAGAATTTTGAGATATAAACTCGCAATTCGACTTATCAGGCAATTCTAAGGGGAAAAAAATACTAACTTTTACCCCCTCATAATAGTTTAAATCTTACAATTCTGACTTTATATCTCATAATTCTGACTTAATATCTCACAATTCTGACTTTATATCATGCATTTCTGACTTTATAACACACAATTGACATTATATCTCACTGTAGCAATTCCTGACTTTATATCTACTGTAGCAATTCTGACTTTATATTTCGCAATTCTGAGAAATAATGTCAGAATTGCGAGAAGTAAACTCACAATTGTAAGAAAAAGTCAGAATTGTGAGATAAAAAGTCGCAATTACCTTTTATATTTTTCATTCTATGGCGGTAAAACAAGCTTCCATACAAATATGCTGATGTTTGAGGAAGTATTTCTATACAACTGAATGTTATTTTCAGAAATATGCCCCCATTCACATGTTTCTGTTCTGACATTTTAAACTTATTTATTTTCAAGCTCAATAAAACTGGATATTTTAGCTGAGCTGAGACAAACCAACAAACACAACAACATATCACTGTGACAAAGTCCTAAGTTAACCCTGATGGCAGTGTAGGCCCCTGTGTCTGTTTGGTTCATATTCTTTTTATAAATG
The DNA here is from genome assembly GCA_030378365.1 of Hybognathus amarus. Lineage (NCBI taxonomy): Eukaryota > Metazoa > Chordata > Actinopteri > Cypriniformes > Leuciscidae > Hybognathus > Hybognathus amarus. The sequence goes on from JAQIUQ010006634.1 coordinate 174,367, forward strand.
TTTGTTTCTCAGTATTTGGTAACTTTTTTCTAGTCTGAGGTGCACATTAGACTGATAAAAAAACACCAAGAGATTTGTTTCTTTATTTTCTTTATTTTGGTATTTACATAAATCATTAGTTTTATCCTCGTTTGCAAAACTAACCTCCTGGGTTCATGTCTGCAGCATGGTTTCCGGGGGTGGGTGTTTGAGAGGGCTTGCGGCCTTCCTGTTTCTCATTTTATGCCATCCCAAAGAATTCTGGGTAGTGTAGGCATAGTCCATTTTTCAATGGGAGCAGGGGGGTATTGTTTCATGTTTTATTGTGTTTATGTTCATAGTATGTAGAAATGTATTTGTTTATTGTATGTATTATGTTCCTTGTGTAATTAAGCTTGATGTATTTTGAATATTATTTTCATTTTCAGTGTAGTTAGTTATGTATGTGAACATTATTTAAATTCCCTATTACTGTCAAATGGTTGCCCCTTTTAGTATAAAGGAATGTATGTTTCAAGCAGTGTCTCCTGCTTTTGCTCTGGTCATGTCTTCACAATCACATTGCTAATACTTACAGGTGTGTGTTATTGAGTTCCTCCAAAATGGTGTCACTTCCTGCAGGATATTGTCACTAAAGAAATGGATTTGAATTTAAAGTGAAACTATACGACATTAACAGGATGGGAAGTGATGTTGACAGGCAAATGTATTACAATAAGGTTTATATCATTTAAATAAAATAAAAAATACCTGGAATATTTCTTAGGTTTTCTTTGTCAGAAGTGCATAGCCCCTGGGCACATGACTAAAACAGCATCTGAAACCACAACGGTAGAAAAATTATGTTAATAAATTACAGTATGTTCACTTAATTGTGATATGAGAAAACTAATATAATTTCTATCTTTGAAAATTGTGATAATAAATATATATTAAGAAAGAAATTAAAATTGTGATGAAGTTCATGCAGCAGAGATTTGGTATCTTTTGTATCCAATAAGTTCAAGCATTACAAAAATTAAATGTGAACTCAAATCCAGCATGTCAAAATAAAAGTTCTTAGCATATATTACTTATAGTTTGTTATATTTTTTTGTACTTTATTATACAGTGAGTTCATGTACTGATTCTAAAGTAGAAAACCTTTTACATTATATCCACAAATTTGAGTAGTTTTTACCAATAAAAATTAAGTTATTTCATTTTTTTGCAATGCAGGTAATCCCAGCATGCACTGGGGCATGACAAAATGACATCACAGTTTGCATTGTTACTTTTATTGATGTTATTGTCAAATTTGGTGGTTGCAACACACATAATTAATTTTCTACATCAAAATTATTCATTTTTGCCCAAAAAGCCATTGGTTCCAATTATGCTGTTTTGTCTTAAAGTTGAGACCACGTCTGACAATTGGACATTTTTTTAAATTATTTAAATGTTTATTTTTTTATTGCTATTTCAATAAAATAGTAATTTAATACCTTTAATAAAAAAGAAAAACATTAACTGAAAAAGGTGACATTTTTAAACTTTTTGACTTAACACCTTTCAGTTTGTAGAATAACTTCACAAACTAATTTTATTCAATATTATGTTGAAAAGATTTTACATAATGGTGCTTCTACATTTAAAATGAACCAAAATGCATGCACAACTAGCATGTTAAATATTAAGTATAACACTATAGTCATTTTTATAGAAATAACTGGTTGCACATGTTAATGTAAATCTTTTAAATTACCAATGTTTAAGCTTTAGAGAAAACAGACTAAGGTAACATATAGCTGTTGTTAGAATTCAAATCAAATACTGGGAAAAAATAGATAGTTTTATATTGTAGCCCTAACAAAACTTTTACTGGTGTACCATGCGTTTACTGTAAACTCTACAAAACTTTATTTGCCAAAACGTCTCATAAAGATAAATGAAGGCCACATAAAAGGTATAAGCCCCTGTTTTTATTATATTCTGAACGTACACGTGGCTTTTCAGTGTGACTCAGGGTTGCAATGTAAGCTGTTTCCAACACGCACTTTATTTACCCTTTGAAAGCAATAGGCGAAATGTGGCGACCTTGTGCGCGTGAACTCAGAGAGCGAGAGGATTGCTAAACCACACGCTACAGATGTGCATTGCATCGGATTCTCTTTAATAACTGCTTTCGTCACCTTTTGCACTGAAGAAAGGGAGAGAAAACAATATCTATTTGGAGGAGGCTTGCATTTATCTTTGAACGAGACTTTGCAACCACACCACACATCAAGTCACTTTGAAAAGATGAAAAAAAGGGTTTAGGAAGAAATGTAACCTGCAGTGCTGCTCAGTCGTCTAAGAAGCATTAGCTGTATGGTTTGTTTACCCGCGTGTGCACTTATGAATCCCAAGGGTGCCGCAGCCTGTGTCTAACTCACCCTGAGGGCCTGCGAGTATTTTTCACAACAAAATGAAATTTTATGGCATGCGAGATTAGCCGACACTAATGCAAGGTCAAAAATAATAGAATCAATAGGTAGGTCTGACCATGTTAACATTTACAGAAAATTACAGGCTGAAAAGCGCTGTCTAAAACAGAATGAAACGAGTCTCCGCTGAATTCATATTGATGCCTTTTCATTATTTCTCATAATTTGACTTTTTTGTGCACTGTGGCGGTCAGCGACTGAGGTTGATCACCCGTTGTGTGGGTATGTGCACCGGTGTGTGCGTGTGCCGGTGTGTGTGTGTGAAAGCAAGTGAGAAAACGACTGTAATGCGCTGTAGGGTCAATGTACCGCTGTCAGCTCTCAATGACTACTCACGACCAATCAGAATGTGTCATGTCATTTGATCAATGACACTAACACTGTTAAGAAGAATCATGTGACCTTGATCTGTGAGCTGTACTGATGCTTTTCAAACCTGTGGAGCACAATATAAAACCAACATTGAAGTCTTATAATAGGAAGATTCCCCAGTCCCTATGACCTGAAGAAAAAGATTTTTATACAACATTTTATATAAAAAACAATCAAAAACAAATACTTAAAATAGGGATACTCCCTAGAAAGTAAAGTTCTCTATTTCTTGAAATTGCAATAGTTAGCTACAGTAGATCAGACAGAAAGACGGACGGACGAACGGACGGACAGACAGACAGACAGATAGATAGACAGATACAGACAGACAGACAGAAAATTAAACAGACAGACAGATAGACAGATAGATTGATAGATGAGACAGATAGATTGATAGACACAGACAGACAGACAGAAAATAAACGACGGAATGAACGAAGGACGGACAGACGGTACAGGACGGCAAGGACGTGACAGATGGACAGATGGACGGATGGATAGATGGACAGATGGACAGATGGACAGATGGACAGATGGACAGATGGACAGATGGACAGATGGACAGATGGACAGATGGACAGATGGACATATGGACAGATGGATAGATAGATAGATAGATAGATAGATAGATAGATAGATAGATAGATAGATAGATAGATATATATAGATAGATACACATAGATAGATAGATAGATAGATAGATAGATAGATAGATAGATATAGATAGATAGATAGATAGATAGATAGATAGATTTTTAAATTAAACAAATTCAAACAAAAAGATCTTGATCTCTGTGGGTTTTAAGGGATTTTTATCCATAAATTGGGTTTATGGATAAAGTAGTCATGGCAACAATAATCAGACACACCTGAATTAATCAAGTTTGGCCAATAATGGCAGACAGGAAACAAAGGAGCTGGCTTACGTTCAGGAAGTAGTGTAGCTGTGCATAAAGCCTATTTCATTAAAACAATAAGCTCTTGATTATCTAAATTACCAGTGAAATAAATTCAATCATTCCCTCATTAATAACTTATTCCAAATGGCCTGCGTAATTATGCCTTTGGTCCCAATATTAATTCTCTGTATTCTTAAGAATATTTAAGAAACGAAATTGAACATTTCTAATAATCTGTGAGCAGAAATCAGTCACAGCGCCAGCGGAGAAGAGCATGTTTGTACATTCAGAAGAGCCAAAGCCAAACAACACCAGCTTGAACAACCCAGTGTTCCTTGATACTAGTTTTACAGCTCTCGAGTACAATGTCAATACGAGCTTGCGGCTCACGGGTGAGTGTTGCGGGCAAAGCGTCTGCTCAGATCCATTGTCACTCTCCCCCTGAAATGAAAATAACAGTTATGAACGAGCTTCTGTCGACTGCCATTGTTCCATCAAGTGTTTTTATTGCTGTCATTATAGTTTAACATCGCACTGTTAATTCTGTTAATTAAAAAGCTGATTGCTTTTGCCAGTCTGTGATCTCCATTTGGTGAGTCCATATGGTAGAAGATTACTTGTTGTAAATTTCAATGAAGTCGTATCAGAGCTGGGATACATATAATCAAGCAGTACAAGTCCTGAAATTAAGCCTATAAAACCTCAATTATATATTCCTTTGCATTCATTTTGTATACCTCCATTTCATCTGAAAATATAACTGTTGTGCTAGAATGGCAATTTAGAGAGGACGTGAAGCTTGATGATATTTCGTGTACCTGAGATGCTGAAAATGCACTTTCATGTTAATGCATATAAAAATGGGCAATTTACCATATTTATGTCATATCCAGGTGTGCGGTATAAGCTAACGAGGTAAATACACAAGACTTGTTAAATGAGATTGTCTAATAGCATTCTGTAATATGCCATAATATAATACAGGACCTTTTGAGATTGGAATGGATTGTAAAATGTAGTCATTGTAGCCAATGTAAATATGAAGCAATGTGCATGCAAGTCAATGGCGTCTTTGCAGATTTACTGTATATCTAGTATGTTAAGATCTTCACAAAACTTCAGAAATCTCTGTGTAAACAATGAGTGATGTACAGTATACCGTGAGCGATCACTTCCGGCGCATGCGCAAGACCCGAAGTTCGCTTTTACCTCTTGATTACAAGAGGTAAAAACGATATAAATACTGTTCATTTTCTACAATCAAACCGCTCGTTTTCGTGTCTTAGGCCATCAGTGTGTACTTACATTTACGAGTCATTAAATCATGCTTAATTTGGACTTCTCTGTGCATGCTCTTTGAGGTGGGCTCCATAGACCTCCATTATATGACTGATAGACAACAACGGTTTGACAAAAATATCTAAAATTGTAAGCTACTGTGAAAACAAAGACACCTACATCTTGGATGCCCTTGAGGTAAGCTAAAACATACCAAAAATTAATTTCAAAGTGAACTATCCCTTTAAACAATGGCTGAACAGAAGAGACTCTGCTGGGAAAAGTGTCAGAGCTCGTAATTAAACAAGAATCAACATCGGCCTGGCTATACAGAGATGGCAGGATTTGAAATGTTGCTGAACATTTCGAAATGTTTGCTTTAAAAGTGATGTGGCCGATTGCGTTTTATTACTCAACAAGTGAGTAAGGTCTTTTATTCAACAAAATAAATTGCAGCTCTCTAACGGAGTTCATTGTAAAGCATTTTAGGCCATTTTATCATGGTGAAATTAAATTTAAAATGACATTTTTTATAACAAGTTCTCCTGGTGTATGAATAATCCATACAATTATTAATGAATGACACCCATTGATCTTCAGCAAATACATGCAGTTTCTTTGTTTGTTTTTTTGCTGCTATAAATGTTACATATGGCTTTACAATCTGCATTTATGGCAAATTTGAATTTTTATGTAATTTTAAAGGTGAAATACCTAAGATTTTTGCATTAAAATATCCCAAAATCACAAGGCCAGTGTTATATATTTAGTTAAGATGATAACTTACAATATTCCAAATGTTTTAAACAATGTTTAAATCGTGAGAAAATTTAAGATTTTAACCAAGGAAAACGGGGCGTGTGAGCAGGGGTGAGCTGGGAGTCGCCAGTCAATCGCGTCATATCCCGCCTCGTTACCTCTGGTCTACTGCTCGTCCTGGACAAATGCGGAAGTTGTAGTTGTGCGTGCGTCATCAAGCAACAAACGTCAGCTTGTTTCGCGCATTTGGAATGGAGCACAATTGGACACTGCACGAAGAAGAAGTCCGCCACGTCTAGGACAACTCCAGGATCGCACATCGGACGCGCACTTCTCATCAGTATATGGCCAGCAATATTGTTATGTTCAATGACATGAAAGGAAGATAGTGTCTTTTCTATGTTATGATTGTACTGTACAATTAAATACAATCATTGCTGAGTCTGCAGTCTGAAAATTTTACCTCAGAACATCCGTTCACTGAATGAATTGAGAATCTCACCTGAAAAATCTAATAACATCAGTAATTGTCATTCAAGCAGCTGATTTCTGTAAATGAATGCAAAACTAAATGCATATTGCAGCATAGGGCGAAGTCAGGATCCATTAGCAATGATTTGACTTCAAACCCTCTCCACCATAGCTTCGTCCAGTGACTCGTACAGTAACATCTGTGATAACTAATTTACTTTAGACTTTCTGGCATTTCAGTTTAATGAAAAACAAGCATGTCATTAAACGCAACATTTATAGAAATCGAACTTTACCTCATCCATGACAACGAATGTTTCAATTCCCGTCCTGATTGATTTATCCACGGTGGAGTTGAAAACAAGTTCCCATTATTCCGCGTTCCTCCACCGTCATCATTAGAGCAAAGCCGTTGTTGTTGTTTTGAATGTAGCGCCCTCTAGCGGCATACAATCTTAGGTATTGCAGCTTTAGAGGTAGTCTCGGTCTGGGATCAAACTGATAAAAGGTTTGGTTCATTTCTAGTGTGAAAGCATTTCTGTATGGTTCGGACTTTCAGACCTTTCACAGGAAGTTCCGGTGGTTCCCAAAAAGCTGAATAAACCGATGGTGGCAGGAGAAATCAGCCAAGTTGCACATTGGGAGACGAGGTTTTTAATTAAAGTATGGTCCTAATGCACACAATAAGAAGTCAACTTGCAGTCTTCTCCTCCTCTCCTGCTGGCGATGATAAATGTTCGCACGACGAGGACGTTCATTTGGCGAATTTGAACTAGCGTTGTGTATAGATTGGTGCTGCAGGGAATTATGCCATACAAGTAACAATATAGTTGCAACACGCTGACGTCGAGACGCACGTCCATTTACTAAACCAATCAATGTCAAGATGCCGCCCACATAGATGCGGTACGAACAGGACGTATGTCACGTAAAGTTCTTTAGTGCGCTCTATAGTTGCAGTGAGCTAAACCAAACCAAAACTTTCGGAGTATGAAATGATTGAAAGCGTGAACTTTGGTTCGGACCTTGGTGCGGACTTTCAGATGTGAAACGCCCTTACTGATCACACGAAATGGCCAAAGCATCTCAGCAAGACTAACACTGCAACAAAAAACAAGACCACCATATGAAATCCACCCGTCAGCAAAACAAGAGAGCCATTGCATTTTTCATTAAAACATCTTCCAATTTTTTAAAATGTATATATTTTTTATGGCATGATTTTAAAACATTATATATCAACATCATGCAAAATGGTCTTAGAATTATGTGTAGAAGTCATTGCTTTGTTATGAGAATGTCTTTGGAGTAACCAATATAAAGGCACCATTTTTTAAGTCATGCCGTCAATATCATGTGACATGATGTGACATCATTCAGACACTTGCAAAGGAAGCAAAGTAAGTAACTCTTAACTATTTGAAAAATTCATGTTTTCATTTGCATATACACATGTCCCGAAATATCAGGTAATTCGGAGCAACCGCTATAAAACATGAAATTGTTGTAATATTTTAAAAATTGTACTAAATATAAAATGTTTGATTGTCTTTTTGCAAGCTATCTAGTCAGCTAACTATCTAGCTAGCTAGCAGCCTGTTGGCATTGATTTAAAAGATCGTCATTCGGTATTACCAAAAGTGTCATATGGTAATACTGTGAGGTTGAATCTCACAAAAAATGTGTCATTGGTGTCATATTTCACCTGAAAATCAATATATAATATAAAGATATCTACACATACACACATACTTACATGCATATGTGAACTACTTCACAATTTTTATTTTTATTTTAATTATGTTTTTTAAAAAATATTAATTTTCTAAATTTTATTCTGCGGTACATGTATAAAAGAAAACAAAAAAACCCTTTATAAACAAAGAAAACAAAAGCAAGTAATAAAATTACATTAAATACAGTACAATAAAACCTACAGTACCATTGAAATTTGAAATGATAAAAAAAATTCTGAAATTGGAAATTATAATTTTTCAAAAATTATGGGTCATATTTACTAAACAGGGCAAATAAGCATGAGAGTGCAATTCTAAAAAAAAAAAACGGTGATTAGAGTGGAAAGTTCTTCGTGTGCGCCATCTACTGATGACGAATAACACAGATGTTGCCCAATAATTTCCATAATGACCAAGAGCAGCGCAAATTAGCATTCGGTTTCAAACATGCTTTTTTTGGCAGGTTAATAATGGCACAAATACACCTTAATAAATCACTGGCGCAAAAAAAAAAAAAAGTTTAATAATTTTTCACTGCGTGTCCTAAATCCTGACAGACGTTTTTAACGGCAAAAGAGGGTTTGCGCTTGTGCAAGCTGTTGAAATACTTATAATATGTGCGCTAAATGTCACAATGCAAAACTGACAACTACTTGTCATGATTCCTTTTTTTCACTAAGCAAAAATCATAAAACTCGTATAAAGAATTTAGTTTTCTTTAGAACAGGCATAATTGATCATTTCCCACCCGTCTCTCTAACACCTGGGCCCAATACATACTATTCACAGTTGAGTGCAAATGTGTACATATTTTCTTTCCAGTGAAATTCTCGCATGACTGAGCAACAGTTGAGTGAGTCAAACATTCTGTTTTTACTGTACCTTTAAGACTTTAAAGACCTCAGTTATGATTTGCTAACTGTTTGCATGTGAAATCAGTATTAACGCTTGTTTTCCATGATTTGTTTCCTTTAAATGACAACTTTAAACATATGGCATGCATAGAAAATTAATTTACCAGCCAATTAACTGACTAAGCATCTGCAGACTCTGGTCATGTGACAGCGTTGACAAGGATTCGATGACAGCTTTATGTGGGAAATTTGCAGGGGCCGCACTGCATGCTCAACATCTCTGAGAATAATTCGCAAATGCGAAAAATCTCAATCCCAGAATCCCAAGCAAAGACTTTCAGCTATTCTCACTTGCCCGTGGCTATGACAGGTCGCAAAACCAGCCTTCTTATCTCTCTGATGACCAACAGCGGAGGCGTTCTGATCTCGAACCCTGACCCGCCGGACCTCAAAGCTCTGGACCACCACACCTCCCGTCTCCACCAGCAGAACGCTGTCACAACTGACATCATCATGTCTCAGTATTGCGCAGTTAGGAAGGCGTGGTTCGACCCAGGAGAGTGAAGACTGACCTACTCTGGGGGTCAGATTCCACTCGCTTCCGCAGGCAGGGACAGCAAACTAAGGTTTGAAGGACACACCAGACCTACCTGCTCTCTCATGCTTCAGCTCAATGTCTGCTTCTTGGGGATTTGTTATCTTGGAAGACTTTAAAAGTAGACCTAATAAAGCAGTGATTCTTGAGCCATGGGGACGCAATCTGACTGCAAACCTGAAAACAGAAAAAGTTTTAGGGTTATCAACTAAGGGGAAACATTAATTTAATTGTATGGTGATTAGTTAAAGGGATAGTTCACTTTGAAATTATTTTTTGATATGTTTTAGCTTACCTCAAGGGCATCCAAGATGCAGGTGTCTTTGTTTCGCAGTATTTTCAATTTTGATATTTTTAGGTCAAACCGTTCTTGTCTGTCAGTCATATAATGGAGGTCTATGGTCACCACCTCAAAGAGCATGCACAGAGAAGTCCAAATTAAACATGATTTAATGACTCGTAAATATAAGTACACATTGATGGCCTAAGACACGAAACGAGCGGTTTGTGTGAGAGAAACGAACAGTATTTATATCATTTTTACCTCTTGTTACCACAGCCACAAAGCGCCCGTGCCCTCAGATCACTTGGACGTAGCTTTGGTTACACAAGGTAAAAACGATATAAATACTGTTCGTTTCTCACACACACCGCTCGATTGATTCTTAGGCCATCAATGTGTACTTACATTTACGAAGTCATTAAATCATGTTTAATTTGGACTTCTCTGTGCATGCTCTTTGAGGTGGTGACCATAGACCTCCATTATATGACTGACAGACAAGAACGGTTTGACCTAAAAATATCAAAATTGAAAATACTGCGAAAACAAAGACACCTACATCTTGGATGCCCTTGAGGTAAGCTAAAACATACCAAAAATTTATTTCAAAGTGAACTATCTCTTTAATCAAATTTATTGCAATAATATCGATATTTGCTGAGAAAAGACCCAAATGGAGATATTTCAATTACATTATATTACTGGGTTAGATGAGTACATCATTGGATAGATGTTAGAAGTCTATTTAAATATAGTCTCAAATAAATGAATATATATATAGCCTATGCACACACACATTTTCAATGAATACTGTATAATGTAATTTTAATTGTAATTTAAAGAGAAGTCTAAAGGCAGGTAAGTTTGAGTGCCGTTTCATCCATACTCAGTGATCAAGAATCCATTGGTCTATGTATGACTAAGCACGGACAGAACAGGACTTTTCCATTTTAAGCAACTGGTTATTCATGCAGACTAACAGATTATCAGTGGTGTGTGACTGACAAACTTTCCCAATGATGTCAGCAGTCTCTTACAGTTAAAGGAATAGTGACCCAAAATTTCTATTGTCGCCTGCATTTTGTTTCTACCCTGTATTTCTTTCCTCATTGAAGCACTTCTTATGAGATCATCAGAAAAGCACCATTAACATATTTAACCACCACTGCTAAATCACCACTTCAGTGTATATCACAAAATCAACTTAATGTGAATATCAAGACTAAAATGGCCTTGTAACACCTGTTTTAATTTGATGAGAATAAGTAAAACCTTACACTTTCTTATTTTCAGAACTGCTATGATGCGTCTCATTGTTATGGTTTGTCTAACAGCTTAAGGGAGAACAATAAAGCGTCTGAATCGCAGAACTGAAGGCATTGCACAGTCTCCCGCTTCATAACTCTTGTCTTCACAGGTCTTTGAATGCTTTGACAACGCTGGACTGTCTGTGCCAGACGATGTTCTCACGGCAAAGGAATGCCAGCGACTACAGAATAAAGAAAGAGGCACTGCTCTTTCTGACATACAGTATCTCTCATGTCTCCTCCTATGGGTTTGACATCCATCAATCCTGTCTGAAATTTAGTTCCTTAGAGTGAGAATGGCAGACAACTGATGTTTCACTGCACAAAAAGGTGAGACATTCGGCAGGTACACAGTGAATCACAGAATAATAGCACCATCTGTGTACCACGTTAGAAAGGCACAAAATGTTATTAATATTTTTTGTTGTAGTTTCCATTAAAAATTACCTTTAGTAATTTAAACATCATAAAAACAAACAAATAAATTCTTGAGAAGCAAAATTCTGCATAATATGAAGAATTGTGTTCTGAAAATATATCTGGAATTAAGTTTTTCAAGCAAATTGTGCATTTTAAATTTGAGTAAATTGTGTTAGATTTATGTTTTACTGATTGGGTAAAAAATATTATATATTGTTTGATTGGGTAAAAAATATTATATATTGTTTTATATAATGTAATAATCTTTAGGATAGCACTTTACAATAAGGTTTAGTTTGTTAACTACTTTAGTTAACATGAACTAAGAAAGAATAATTCTACATCATTAATTAATCTTAGTTAAAGTTAATTTCAGCTTTTACTGATACATTATTAAAATCAAAAGTTGTATTTGTTAACATTAATTAATGCACTGTGAACTAACATTAACAAAGATTAACAAATGCTTTAACAAATGTATTGCTCATTGTTAGTTCATGTTGGTTAATACGTTAATTTAAAAAAAAAGAGATCTTATTGTAAAATGTTACCTTTAAAAAAAATATATATATATATATATATTACAAAAGAAAAGATATGAAGACTTTTTTCCACATGGAATATACTTTTCTTCAAATCTTTTTCTTTTAAATCTTTATTTTTTAAGCACATTTTTTTTACAGGAAAACAAGAACAAAATAATGATTAACGCAATTATTTTTTAATGATTAAGAACGATTAAGACTGATGTGACATCAAAGGTAAAATAATTTGTAATTTTGTAGAATGTAAAAGTTGTTGTGAGTAACAGACGTTCTTTTATGAGACACCACTTTGACATGAACGGGTGGATTCGAGATGCTTCTCTGATTGTGGGTGTGTCGCAGTCATCAAGTATTAACTTAATTACTTACATGAATGATCAAATCATCACTTAATGAATTATGAGATTTTTGAGACGTGTTTACGGCTGTAGTGTTCCACAAACGGACAGACAGGAATCTTGAAAAACCAGCAGATTTCTAGAAGGATAATTTTATGACAAATACAACTTAAGCTCTATATTATCACAGTGTCTGGTATTCTGTCGATTACAAAGGAAATCATTTGGACTCGTCTCTTGGTTTGTAAACAGTGATAGTAAACAAGTTTACGGTAAGGCACTTAAAATGGAAGAATCTGCCAAGGGTACCAGAAGTTTTAGAAGCAGAAATGTAATTTTGTTTAGTAAAAAAATTTTTTATTTGATCTGTATGTCCATTTGAGATGGGACTACTTTTCTAGGTGGATGAACTTCTATATATGCAGCACTCACGTAGCTCCAGAAATTGCAGTTTTGTTCCATTTAACTCCAGTTTAAGTCTGATGATGTTAACCAGCAAGACTTTTTTGTGGTTTAAAGGAACAGTGTCTACCAAAATTTAAAGGGGTCCTGAACTGGCTTTTTAAATTGTATTATATTGTTGTCTGAGGTCAACTTGTGATGTTCGCTTGGTTTTTGCATTCAAAAACATGAAAATGAATAAGTAATGGGCTATTTTGTACCCTAGTTTTGAGCCTAGCTCAAAACGCTCGTTTTTTGGGCGTCGCACTGAAGACCTGGAAGTAAACGCCCACTGCTGTGAGTGGATAACAGTTTTGCATATTATAATGAGTTTCAACTCACCCGTCGATGCACTTGGGGGAAATTGTTTTGAAAACGTCCAATGTTGTAATATGGCAACTGGAATAATTCGCCCATTATACATGTTCGACTCAGAGTCTGTGTGTTGCACCATTCCTGTCAGATCCAATATAGACGGCATAGCACAGTTTTTTAATCTTAATCTCATACAATAGTTGAGATTAAAGAAAAGCCCTCTAAAAACCTTCTCTCCAAAATCCCATTTGCACATCATGCCAAGTTTGACGTAACCAAGCACATGTTCCCAGCAAAACAAATTTAGGTTCTGGGAACGTTATTTTTTTTTTGTTCCCAGAACGTTCCTAAAACTTTCCCTTTAAGGCTAAGGGAATGTTCCCGGAACATTCTCCCTACGTTATAAAAATGGATCCTAAAAATTACCTACAGGGAACGTTCCTATAACATTCTTGTTTGGTTCCCAAAAATAGTTCTGTGTTTGCTGGGCCGTTTACTCACACAAAGCTTGTTATGACTTGGAATTTAAGTAATATGCACTACTTTTATGATGTTATTTGGATCCTAAATCCTCTATTGTGAGGAAATAGAAATATCCTGTTAGACATGACAGTATTATGCAATCATTTAAGACATTTCTCTGTATCTATATAGTACCTTTTTTTGCATAAAAAACATATATATATATATATATATATATATATATATATATATATATATATAAACACACACACACACACACACACACACACACACACACATATATATATATATATATATATATATATATATATATATATGCGTGTGTGTGTGTGTGTGTGTGTGTGTGTGTGTTACTAAGCGTGTAGGCAACTATAATCCCTGATGATTCCCTCCTACAATGCACTGAATACTCCTTTACATAAACGCATCACTTGCAAATGCTTGTTCCGGCCCCATCGTCTATAAAACCCTAAGAAATTGATGCAATTTCACTTTTTAATTAAGCCGTACCGTGTCATAAATCACGAATCAAGATAATTAACAAAATAACAGAGGCTGATAATGTACAGGCTCGCCTTAAATCTCCAAAGGTCCCGTCGCTGGGCAGTAATAAAGAGCAAATAATGGTGTGGCTGCTTGATATTTTGGTGCTGGAAGTACTGGGAAAATAACACCTTTAACAGCACTGCGGTCTTAATTTGTAGAGGCCGCCTTGCGCTGCTCTTCTCGGGAGGCAGGTCATTTATCATTTAGGCGGCCGTTATTTTTAATGAGTCTGTTATCATTCATTTTAGGGCATCCCACCTTTCCTTGACATGGATAGTATTTCTTTTTATATAGGACACAGGATTTATGCCTCCCTCTCTCTGCATTTTGCTCGTCAGCCACAGCCGCTCTTTCTTTCTTTCTTCATTTCTTTCTTTTGCTAACTCTCTCTCACTCCAGCCACTTTTTCCTCCTCTCTCTCTCTGGACAGGAAGACATCTTGCTTGTCTTCCTGATGGCTCTTTTGGGGGCTAGAGCTGAAATTCAAAAGCCAGATTTGATTCGTCATAATTTTAAAGGTGAAGTGGGTTATGGTATTATGTTAAACAAGTTCTCCTGTCCTGAGTTTAATGTGTAAGTCAAGTATAAGCAAGACATGTGTATGTTGATTCCCCTAAAACACAGAGGCACAATCAAAACATTACTCTGCTGTTTAAGCTTCCCAACACAGACTCAACCAATAGCGTGAGATTGGGGGAGGGACAATCTGTGTAACGAACATATGCATATGAGGGAGGGGTGTGTCTTAGAAACCTGTTTGAAAATAGTCATTATTTTACAAATAATTTTGGTAACCAATGTGCAAAACATTGGAACCAAATTATTTTCATGACATTCAATTGCAATTATTCTTGAAAAGGACAAATATACAACAACCAGTCTGATTCATGAACGATTACGAATAACCTTATTCTCTCTCTCTAAAATAAAGTTATATCTAATGCAATTTAACATCTCAAGTAAATTTATCCTGTTTTTAGGGTGTTTAAAAATGTATTACTGTAAAAAATACAAAATTTGCTGTATATTATTTGCAGTGTCATTAAAGTAACCCATTCAGGAAATAAATAAATAAATAAATAAATAAATAAATATATACACTCTCCTAAAGGATTATTAGGAACACCTGTTCAATTTCTCATTAATGCAATGATCTAATCAACCAATCACATGGCAGTTGCTTCAATGCATTTAGGGGTGTGGTCCTGGTCAAGACAATCTCCTGAACTCCAAACTGAATGTCAGAATGGGAAAAAAGGGATTTAAGGAATTTTGAGCGTGGCATGGTTGTTGGTGCCAGACGGGCCAGTCTGAGTATTTCACAATCTGCTCAGTTACTTGGATTTTCAAGCATAACCATTTCTAGGGTTTACAAAGAAAATGCCTTGTTGATGCTAGAGGTCAGAGGAGAATGGGCCGACTGATTCAAGCTGATAGAAGAGCAACTTTGACTGAAATAACCACTCGTTACAACCGAGGTATGCAGCAAAGCATTTGTGAAGCCACAACACACACAACCTTGAGGCGGATGGGCTACAACAGCAGAAGACCCCACCGGGTACCACTCATCTCCACTACAAATAGCAAAAAGAGGCTACAACTTGGAAGAACTCACCAAAATTGGACAGTTGAAGACTGGAAAAATGTTGCCTGGTCTGATGAGTCTCGATTTCTGTTGAGACATTCAGATGGTAGAGTCAGAATTTGGCGTAAACAGAATGAGAACATGGATCCATCATGCCTTGTTACCACTGTGCAGGCTGGTGGTGGTGGTGTAATGGTGTGGGGGATGTTTTCTTGGCACACTTTAGGCCACTTAGTGACAATTGGGCATCGTTTAAATGCCACGGCCTACCTGAGCATTGTTTCTGACCATGTCACATCCTCTGATGGCTACTTCCAGCAGGATAATACACTGTCACAAAGCTTGAATCATTTCAAATTGGTTTTCTTGAACATGACAATGAGTTCACTGTAGTAAAACCAGATCTCAACCCAATAGAGCATCTTTGGGATGTGGTGGAACGGGAGCTCTGGATGTTCATCCCACAAATCTCCATCAACTGCAAGATGCTATCCTGTCAATATGGGCCAACATTTCTAAAGAATGCTCTCAGCACCTTGTTGAATCAATGCCACGTAGAATTAAAGCAGTTCTGAAGGCGAAAGGGGGTCAAACACAGTATTAGTATGGTGTTCCTAATAATCATTTAGGAGTGTATATAGACTGCATATACACACACACACACACACACGTTTTTTTCTTCAAAAGTACTACACTAATAAAATAAAACTACTACTTTAAGTACTACAAGAATCATTAAAGGAATTTAATTGATAAGTGGAGGTTTTAAGTTCCTTACAATTACCATTTTTATTTCTCAAGACCTCAAAAGGCCTAAAGGGCTACTCAAATGGAAACAACAGTCTGCGTGGAATATTTTTCCTGAATATGAAACTGCAGCTATACCTCAGAGTTTGGCAGCTGAATGTAGGTGGGTTGCAGCGGCACGTCTACAGGTGTGGTTATTTCAGGGCAGACTGGAGCTTTGCTAAACGCCATAGCTCTTCCCTTGATGTAGCCTATCATTCAGCTCATGTCAAGCTGTGACAAGATATGACACGTTTTGACAGATTATGGTCGGCCCACACATCTGACTCTCAGCTCGTTAACCAGCGTTAACTACAAGTGTATTCACTCAAGCCTGTTGATGAAACTGACGCGAGGTTGATGTTTGTTGTTATTTTTTTCATTTTTGATGAACGTCTGTCAAACATACTGCTTAATAGAGAAAATACATATCATAAAGATATACGTAGTTCACAAAAAAACATGTTTGAAATGACCAAGGGATGAGTAAATATATAAATAAAGACATCATTTTCATTTGTGGGTGAATTATTTCTTTCACATTTTGATTATTTTATTATTCATCCATTCCTGCCATTTAAAATGTTTTAAACAGGTAAAAATCAAACTCCACTTTTGTCTTGCCACAAACCCTTCAGCCAAACCAAAAAAAAACGAGCCACTTTTACATTCCTCTCAACATCCAAGACAATTACGCAACGTCCTGTGACGACTGACCCTCAAGGTTTCTCTTGATATATGAGCCGTTCATTCTGTCTGTTTTCCTCTTCATTTTAACATGATGCCTCAGTGTAAATATTATGCTTTTTCAGAAATATCCTGCTAAGGAAGCCAGCTCTTTCCCCGCATTCGTACCGCGGCTCAGGCTAATAATGCGAGTTTATTGTTCAATGCGGTACGGAACGAGGATGTGTCAACAGTCAAAAATGTGCACTGGAACAATGGAATGTCTGTTTAATGTGAGATGTGTGGGTGGTGCGTCAGGATTGTTCTCTTGATTTATGAGGTTCCTGTGCCTTATTTTTTTTACAGTAAGGCTTAGCGCAATATGTCCACAGAGCTGCATCCTGTTGGGAGCAGTGACCGACATGTGTTCCTGTGTTGGAATGGTGTGGCATTCGTCTCTGGCCAGAATCTCCATGGTGCTTATCACCGCCATATGGGATACTGGCACAGAAAGACGGTGCGGCAAACAGGCCTGCATCACACGACTGCGGGTGAATGCTTCTGCTTTAAGAAGTCCAATGCATCAAATGTGCTTGTGCAACTGTATACAGGTCTATTTATGTGGCGTAAGACTAATGGGTCATAGTTTGGTGGATTTCGGATTGTTGGGGGAAAAAGAATGAATTATGATTTAGCCTTAGGAGGGAGAAAATGCTAATGAAAATGGCTATCCTAATAATATTTAATATATGGGTAACACTTTACAATACGGGTGCACTAATATGCATTAATTCATGCTTAACTAATGCACAATTAATTTATAACTCATGAAGAACTAAACCATTAATGAATGATTACTGCATCAGCAACTAATAAAGAGTCTATATGGTTAATAGATTAAGTAATACAGGAATTGCTATTAATTCAATGTGTCATTGTGTATTAATTCCTTAATAACATATTTTATTAACTAATAGTGTAAATTAATGTGTTAATTACCATAATTAGTCAAAGATGTGCACTTCAACTTCCAGTTGTCTGCTTTAATTAATCATTAGCTAATGATTTGCAAAGATACCATTATGTTATGACTTTACTTGTTGGGGCACATCATTATTAACTAGTCATTTAGTAATTGTAGTAATTTGCACATGAATTTGCACAAACAATGAAGTAAATAATCATGTATTAATGCATATTAGTGTACCTGTCATATTATCTGGAAGTTGAAATACAAGGCTTTGGCTCATTCTGGTAATTAACATATTAATTAACACTATTAGTTAAAAAATAAGTTATTGTGGAATTGATCCACAATTACATATTTAATTAATAATAATTAATGTATGAAATAATACATTAACCTTACAGACTCTTAATTAGTTCCTAATGTGGTAATCGTTAATGAATAGCTTAAATAATCATTAGTTACACATTAATTCAGTATTATCTGTGCATTAGTTAAGCATGAATTAATGCTTATTAGTGCACCCGTATTGTAAAGTGTTACCAATATATGCTCTAGGAAGTTTGTCCACCTTGTTATAAGACATTTTTACAATGCATTGTGTAACAGGGTGGACATTTTAAGTTAATAAAGAAATAATAAAGGAAAGAACAATATGCTAGCAGAAGATTAACATTTAGGAAGAATTTCAAGATATATAAAATCTATTTAAAAAAAAAATCATGTTGAGTATAAATTGACACTACAGGATGGACATTTTTTTATGCTATTAGAAAAGGTTTATGACTAATAGTTTCTTTGTTGGAGTTCCTTTCTTTCACTGCAAGGAAATTATGTCACTTCTCGCAAGTCATGTTATTTTGGACATAAAAAATGAAGCCTTAAAGAGCAAGAAGCACCAATTTAACAAAGATTAAAAATACAGTATAAATACTAATATTGTGAAAAATAACAATTTAAAATGAAAACAATAAAAATGGAATTTATTAGGGCTGTCAAACGATTAATCGCATCCAAAATTAAAGTTTGTGTTTAGATAAAATATGTGGGTGCACTGGGTATAATTATTTTGTGTGTATATATATATATATATATATATATATATATATATATATATATATATATATATATATATATATATATATATATATATATATATATATATATATTTATACACACACATGCATGTATATTTAAGAAAAACATATTATTTATATATAACATATATATAATATAAATTATATATAAATCTATACACAGTATATACGTGAAAATATTTATTTAATATATACAAGCATGTGTGTGTATTTATACATATAAAATAATTATACACGGCGCACCCACATATATTATATAAACACAAACTTTTATTTTGGATGCGATTAATCGTGATTAATCGTTTGACAGCCCTAAATATTAATACTTTAATTCGGTAAGCACACACTAAATTGGTCAAAAGTAACAGTGAAAATATTTAAGTTATATATTTATAAAAGATTACTGTTTCAAACTGTTCCATTATTAATAGCTGAGCACCAATAATAATTAATAATAATCAGGATAATGTGACGTTGAAAACTGGAGCTAAAATCTCAGCTTTGATCACAGGAATAAATTACATTTTAAAATATGTTAAAATAGAAAACAGCTATTTTAAGTTGTAATAATATTTCACAATATTACTGTTTTTACTTTAGGGCCCTCTATAAAATCCGTTTTATTTTTTCCCAAATTCCATTTTATTTTTTCCCAAATTCCGTTTTTTTCCATTTTAATTTTTGCAAATTCCGTTTTTTCCATTTTAATTTTTGGGAATTAATTTTTTTACCCTTTACTGTTATTTTAGTTGTAAAAAGAGTGTGCTTTTTAATCCGTGATCGCAGAAATTATAGGGCCCTATTTACTGTATTTTGATCACATAAACGCAGCCTTTCAAAAACGTTTAAATCAAACCTTTGAATAGTAGTGAATCACGGTTTCCACATCGCAATTATTTTGAACATTGATAATAATAAAAAATGTTTCACCAAATCAACACATTAAATTATTCCTAAAAGAATCTAGTTGAGAAATCATGATTGATTATATGGGAAGTTGTCTGTCAAGTGCTTCAAAAAAGTTTTCATTATTCTTAAGTATGAATCAAACAATGAATCAAACCTATGTTGCATGAGAAATTGATTAACATTTAATGCAAAATTGGCAGTATTCTTTCATTGGGACATACACCAAACTGTAGGAATACGATGCACGCATGGGTATAATTGCACACACAGCGTACTCCACAACACCATGTTGCACATGTATGCCAACACGCCCACACACGCTCACCCTGTGCCCGCAACTCCATCAACACACACCTCCGCACACCCTTGTACCCGGATAACCACGGCCAAGCCCACACACGGTTATTTGGCTTTGGTTTTGTGGCGAATCGAGAGAGAGACGGTTTGCACTTCCAGCCTCGTTCAGAGAGGAAACACTGCCTGCCAAAGCTTCGGAAATCCTTTGATGGCGCTAGGACTCGGGCGAATCTGTCCAAAGTGCCTGACGTGGGAGCTTATTGTGGCGTCGTGCACTAGATAAACCTACAAAGATCATGTTTATGTTTAAAAACAGCCATGTCACACTTTTGCAGCTGCCACCAAGGGTTGCGAGCCTCGCGCACGCTCGCTTACGGTCGAGATATCAAGCAGGATATGCATTACGAAAACACAGTCCCAGACAGGCAGGCCTTTCATCTAAAGTTATTGCCACGCTGCCTGGGGTAATACATCACGAATTCTGTAAGGACAATGCTAAAAGCGCAATCTGAGGACAAATGCATCATAGTTGCACAGTGAGCATTTTGTTACAAATAATGTTGTCATCAATTTTCATCTTTTGTTTAAACATATTAGTCTTTTGGACAAGATAGGTCATATTTCAGCAGTTTGATAAATTCTCCCTTCTTGCCTTTTCACAGAATGTGCACTTAATTAATTACACAACCTTTAATTGGACAGATTATTCCTAATGGTTGTGCGATGCTAAATGTACAAACTCAGAAGAGGCTCAGGAGTCATTATTTTAATGCCACATTTTCAGCTCGTTGCAATCAGTATATTTCAAATAATTAATCAGTTTCAGATCGCGAGAAACATTTGGCCTAAAATAGACAAATTACGCTCACATTTGCGGAGGGATTTTTTTCCAATACCATCCTGTAATATCACAGATGCAGTGCTTTATTAAGGGCGAGAGAGTGTGTTTTTTTCTTCTTCTAATTTTATGATATCTGCAGGCATTTGGGTGTTTAATTAGGGCGGTAATGTCCGGTGATGTACGTGATGGATTTTTACGGAAGCCGGCTTTAACTATCTGAGGCGATATCATAAATCACAACCTTGGCTGTAATGCTTGTGTGAGTTTGTTTAATTAGGATGTCCACTGAGAGATTCAGGGTGTTGCTTGGTTTGCATAAGGAATGCCAGTTATACAAACACAACAGAGATTTCACATTTCATTGTGCTCCAAGGATTATCTATCCTGCTGATAAAAAAAATGAAAAACTAGTCATTAGTGATACTAAGAAGAGTGTGTGTGCATCTCTAGAACCTTTTCTTTTCTTCTTTGATGGCTTAAATTATTCTCTGCAACTCTGCTACCCCTTGGAGAACCAAATATAATGCGTTCTTATAATGCGACCCACTCATGTTAATAAGCCAACAGATGCTACTTTCAAATAAAAATGTTTCCAATCAGGAAGCGAGTCACGGCCTGTGTTGTTCATGGGACTAAAGGCGCATTTAGAGCAGCAAATGCCAACGGCCTCTCAAGTGCAAGCCAAGTAGGCTTGCAATTTCACTCTACATCTCAATTCCCTCATGTGATTCTGATCCAGTCATGAAAATTTACTTTTTCTGTACAGGTGATACAAATCTAATAAATAAAATTTACAATTTACAGCATAAGTGCACTGTTACTCTTAGTAAAGGGAACGCAACAATAGGGTGACCATATTTTGATTACCAAAAACCAGGACACTCGGCCCGCCAAACAGATGGGCCTACTCAAATGATACTCGAAGTTTACTCAAAGATACCTTATTAATTTCAATACATTTAAAGTAGGTTATGCCTCCTCTGTATGGATAGAAAATGGTTATATTGTTATATGAAAACAGGACATGTCCTGGGAAAACAGGACAGTTGGTCACCCTATGTAACAACCACCTCACAGTTGAGACCAAACTACCACTTTGATTAACCATAACTCATAAAACTCAACAAAGTTAAAAGGAAAAAAAATCCAGCAGAAACGGAAATAAAAACATTCTTTGTAAATATATTACGTTTCAGTTCAAGTCAAAGAACACAAGTTTCAGGGTAAAATAAGTTTAAATACACACAATAGAGTACAATCTAGATAGGCATGTCCAGTATTTTTTGTCAGCTGTTTAGAACATGTTCAATTCGTGAATGAATCACTCTATTGAGCCGACTCTTTACAACGAGTCAGTCAAGCAGTTGGCAAACTGTTCTGAATTGGTTTGAAATTCAGTGTGAATTACGTCTCGAATCGTTCTTTCTCATTTCTCTCTCTAAGTTAAAGCTTTAATATAATACTTAAGAAACACAGAGAACAACAAAAGTGCTTAAAAAGTGAATATTTACCTATAATCTATTGAGTCGAACCTGCATCTTATCATTTTCCAGCGATGAAGAAAGAAGATCTTTGGGTTCATTCTGCACGTGCTGCGTGTGAAGTGTGAACAGTACTGCAGGTAAAACATTCAAAACACACACACACATCAAAATACAACTGTACATGAAAACATGTTTAAGTTTAATTAATTTGTCAACTAACGTTATGCAGCTCAGGCGAACGTTGATTATGTTAATAATTCCACTTTGAAAGGCATAGCTGTAACTTTTTCACCAAAGTCAGTGTCATTTTCATTACAACTAAATATTATAACGTTATATGGCTATTTGTGTTTGATAACATTCTCTGAGTGATGGAAAGTAATGTAACGTATAATATATGTTTAATAACTGGCCTGCTCCTATCATGCTAAGGCTAATTTCCTAGCTAGCAGTTTACATCGTATATGCACAAAGTTAATCATATTTTCGCGTTTTTCACACACACATATATATTATAATTAGAGCTTGCTTGGAAATAATGCACGGTAAATATTTAAAAGTGATATTCACCATAGCTGTTTTGTTTTCTTGCACGCATTTTCTTCACACTCCACTCTCAAGCTCTTCCCTGACACCGCGCTGACTCCTTGTTCACCAATTAAGCAAACGTCATAAGTTTTAGGTGGTAAAGTAAATACTGGATGCATCGAAAAAAAGTTTTCAAGACAGTTTTAATGTTAATTTTTTAAAGTGAAAAAATTTTGATTTAAAAATAAATAATCTGTTTATTAACCACTTAAAGGGACCAGTTCACCTAAAAATAAAAATTCTGTCAGAATTTATTCACCCTCAAGTTGTTTTAAACCTGTATTAGTTTCTTTCTTCTACTGAAAACAAAAGAAGATATTTTGAAGAATGTTAGTAACTAAACAGTTGGACCCCATTGACTTCAATAGTATTTTTTTCCATAAAAAATACAATCTTTTTAAAGATTAAAGCAATAAAAAAGAACGTGTAAAAAAAGTTCTAAAACAAATGTACTATACTAAAAAATATTTTTTTATTAATATATATTTTTACAAAATCGTAGGTTTAACCAAGTTTTGTTCCAAATTTAAAGTTGCTATCATAAAAAAGAGGTCTATTATATATATTTAGGTGCTGTACCAAAAATATCCTCCAGGTGACACCCACATTCCATTTAAATTTTGTAATGTTCTTCTATAACATTAATTAAATTAATTTCTGTCAGAATATCACAAAACAATCACCAAATATGGAAATACGGCAAATATCTTTCGCTCTCGGCCTATGATGTTTTGTTAAGATTAGAACAAATTTTGATAGTAAAATATTTAAAAAACATTTTGTAATATTAGATAACACCGCCCACTCGGGGAGGGGCCTGCTAAAATGTTTTAAAGAACTGTTTCCATGGTAACAGCAATGTCGTATTTCAAAATGGTTTGCACAGGATAAGCTTTAAAGCTTTCAAATGATAATTTATGATGCTTATATAATTATTGGGGGAAAGGCAAATTAAAAAAAGCGAGCCAATTTTTTTTTAAACACACATGCATTTATTAAAAATGTTCTTTTATAATGTCTGTATGTAATATATACAAATATGTAAACTTTTTATTTTTATTTTTTAAGTTTATTTAGCTTTCATTTTTTATAAAATTACAGGAATCAGAGTTTAAATATTGGTAATCACACAGTTGACAACAGCCATTGACTTCCACTTCCAACATTGTTCAAAATATATTCTTTTGTGTTTAACAGAAGAAAGAAACTCATACAGGTTTGGAACAACATGAGAGTAAGTAATGACAAAATGACAATTTTGGGGTGAACTATCCCTTTAAGTGCGAGTGACGCATTCTTCTTAAAGAAATTCTGAGTTTGGGTTGATCATGTTCTATAAAGACCTCATATAGAGGCAGAATCAAATTGGGGGCTATCAATGTTTAACGTGCCCAGCTGGATGGAGACTGGTAAATGTGGTGCAGCGTGGTACCGGGGCACGTAGGCCAGGTGACCACAGCAGGCACGCGTGTCAGTCCGTGCTCATTAACGTGACTGATAATGCCATCTATCAGCCATCTAATTGGCGATGAGGGTATTTTAACCAGGCCCACGTATCCATCACACAGCTGTGGACAAGATGATGGCACTTCATTACCAGAGTGCTAACCAGGTAAAAGTCACATCCATTTGTAATGAGTGCGGGGGCCGCTTTCACTCCTGTCCATTTTCATTATGTAAAGTTCAACGCATATGTATGTGTATTGTAATTATCTTGATGAATATGCAAGCTTACTTCACTTTGATTTTTCCACATAATGTCACAGGCAGCGAAGACGAGCAAGTGCCGTGGAACAAATAACTGTGGTGAGGTAAGCATGTTTCGAAATGATACATATGCGAGTTTCACTTGATCGTGTTCTTATTTTTGGTGTTTTATTTATTTATTACAGTAGATAAAGAGAACAGGAAACATTTTATGATTGAGAAATGTCATAAGCCAATGAGTCAAGAAGTGGCTGGTTAGCATGGCCAATATTATGATAACTAAATTATCTGGAGGCAAAGAGCACTTTTTTCCATTTGAAAAAAATCAATTAGGGCTGTCGAAACAATTAATCGCATTCCAAAATAAAAGTTTGTGTTTACATAATATATGTGGGTGCACTGTGTATAATTATTTTTTATATATATATATATATATATATATATATATATATATATATATATATATATATATATATATATATATATATATATATATATATATATATATATATATATATATATATATATATATATATATATATATTTAAATAAAAAATAAAGATTTAATAAAAATATTAAAAATATTATATTATATTAAAAAAAAAAAAAAAAAAAATATAT
>JAQIUQ010006634.1:202500-247500 GCA_030378365.1 Hybognathus amarus
ATGATAGATAGATAGATAGATAGATATAAATATAGATAGATAGATAGATAGATAGATAGATAGATAGATAGATAGATAGATAGATAGATAGATAGATAGATAGATAGATAGATAGATAGATATATAGATATATAGATAGATATATATGGGGGTCTCAGGCCTGTGTGCAGCACTGGATAACCGGTTCTTGCAAATCATTTTTACACCCTTATCAACCATCTGCGACTTCTTCCTCTCAGATGAGGTGCTGCTAAATGACTGTCAGCCCACGCACTGCTCCTCTATGTTCTGCTGCGCCGCTCATAATTGGGAAGGGTGGCTCAGGCCGGTTTCCCAGCGTGACCTTTCTTAAACTCACCCGCCCGGGAATTGGGCAGAGCCCAATTAAATTAATTCTCCGGCACCTCGGCCCCTCACCTTGAGCACCAGCACTTGGCTCGGTTTCACGGCCTTACGGTGAAGGCCCCCCTAATCTGCCCTCCCGACCCGTCACGTCTGCTATACAGGAAGAGCAAAGCTTTTTATTTTGCCAAGAATCACTATTGTTGCTCATATTTGGGGTCAGTGATTTGAATAAATCTACGGTGGCCGAGAGAGCTCAACGCGCTGCAACTGAAGAAAACGCATGCAAAAAGAAAAACAGAAAACATCATCAGTTTGTTTTACAAATACTAACAACACAACCAAATACAGAAACGCGGACACACGACGGAAACATTTCCAGAGGACCCTAATAAGTGACGAACACGGAGTATGACATCCCTAGTCATACTCCCTTCTAAATGCAGACGGCAGAGCCCTTGAAGTGGGACTTTGCAGTGAGCAGGACACTAGTGTGCCATTATGAAGCCATTTGGATCGCACTTGATGAAGGAGCAACAAAAGCAACGTAGTTTCCTCATTATTTTCACCTTGGATGTTTCCATGACAACGCAGCACAGTGTCCATCAGCTGAGTAACTGTTATTAACAGAAATATTTTTTTTTGCAACAATAATGTTAACAGCAATAATATGTTATATTATATGTTGATAATATGTTATACTATGTTATATATGTAAATAATATGTTATACTAAAAAAAAAGTTTTTAAAATATGCATTATATAGGCTATCTGTGTCTCAACTTTAAAACTTTCCATCTTATCTTTGGACCATGCATTACCTAACATTACCTGCTGTTCTTTGAACTTTCTATTCATCAAAGAATCCTGAAATAAAAATGTAAAAAACTGTTTCAACATGGATAATAATCATACATGTTTTTGGAGCATAAAATCATCATATTAGAGTGATTTGTGAAGGATCATGTGACACTGAAGACTGGAGTAATGATGCTGAAAATTCAGCTTTTTTCAGAGGAATAAATTACATTTTAATATATATTAACATAAAAAAGTCATTTTAAATTGTCATAATATTTCACAATATTACTGTGTTTTTTGTGTATTTTTTATGAAAAAATTGCAGCCTTGGTGAGCAGAGAGACTTCTTTTAAAAACATTAAAAGTCTGACTGATCTTAAACTTTTGACCGGTAGTGTACGTCACAGAGACGTCTATTTGATGCGTGTGTTTACATCTGGAAGACGTATTTTTTGCTCATCTACGCTCATCTGCAATTCATCTAGAAGACGTTTCCTGTCAGATGTTAAATAGACGTTTAGAAGATGTCTTTTATGCCTGGTTCAGATTACACGATTTTATCCCGATTTTGGCACGATCTGTTTGACGTAGGGTGTCGTGGGATTCGTAAACGACAACAGGCGTCGTGACGCAAGATTCGCTCGTATCATCTCGTATAGTGTGTCATAGTGGGCGACAACCTACGTCGCGTCTGCGATGCTTCACGACATCACGACAAAAAGACAAGCATGTTTAATTTTTTTAACGGTCGTCCACGACGGTTCCGTCACATGTATGAGGTTGACCAATAGGAGCACAGAAGCTTTTCCGTACACAACTTTCAAAAATGGCGAAACAAAAGAGAGACAATGGTGCTAACGTTAAAACTAAAAGTAAAAATATATAAGAAAACAATATTTTACCTCAAGTTCTCTTTGGAGGATTGACAGCCCATACTGTCCTCTTCGAGCAATCCAGGAACGTGTCCATTGTCGGGTTTTCTTTCTTTTTTTACTTTTTTCTGAACACAAGACAGCCCTACAACACTCACCGCTTCATCCATTATTTGTTTACGGTCGTTTGCGAAAGTCACTCGCTACTAATTTCGCCTTCTCGATGACATCATTCGCCATTAAAGACGGCATGCGATGACTGGTCAGTAAGCAACGTGTAGTCTGACGTGTCAAAATCGTGTAATTTGACACCGTGACTATCGTAACAGACAAAAAAAATCGTGTAATCTGAACCAGGCATAAGATGTAATGATTTTCTTAAGACATCTTAAAGATTTCTATCAGATGTTAATAAACAGCAGATGCTTTCCAGATGAAGTGATCTTTAACAGACATCTTACAGACGTAGGTGTGCTATCTGGGATCTTATTATGCTTACCATCCTTTATTTATTTGGTCGGAAAAATACAGTAAAACGGTAATATTGTGAAATATTAAAATAACGTTTTTGCTTTTATGATTATTTAAAATGCTTTTGCTTTTAAAATGTAATTTATTCCTGTAATGCAAAGCTGAATTTTCAGCATTATGACTCCAGTCTTCAGTGCCACATGATCCTTCAGAAATCATTCTGTTTTGCTCAAGAAACATCTATTATTATCAATGTTAAAAAAAGTTTCATATTTTAGTGGAAATCGTGATACAATTATTCTACTGCAACAGAACTTCAGTGTTTATTTTCTTTTGATATAAACAATTTAATCTGCTTCAAAAAGTGTGAAAGCAGAGTACTGTTTCATTTTATTGTGGTGTTAAAATCCAGTCATATTAACTATATATTTGAGAAATATCACCACACCTAAGCACTCGCTAAATCAGTTTGAAGCATGTACATCTCAACTACTGTCAAACCGCAGACGCCAACAGTGTGCTTTTCACACACAAGGTGTCTCTTAATTTGAAAATGATGAATCTCTGATATAAAAGACAAAAGTGGAGCAAAATATTGAAAGCTCAAATAACCTTTTTATCACTTTTATAACTTCCATAACTTTACATATTAATTGTTTTTCAAAGCTAGCTCATTTTTAGCAGCCCATTTTGATGGCATATCGCTCCCTTTTAGGCTGTGCCTGAAGCTTGTAAATTGATATCAGAGAAAGACTTGTGTGATAAAACATAATAAATGCCAAGAACTCTTACAGCAGGTGATTTCACACAGAAACAGGGTCTTAACACTTTCCAGAGACCGGTGGGGGGCTACAATCATGCTAAGCTATTATTAGCATTGCTGTCCACAGGTAGCAACTGGACACAAAACGAGACTCTCCATGTATGATTTGAAACGCTCTACATGGGCTGCAACTCCAATAATGCTGACTTGCACAGATCTGAAATATGTTGGTTCATATTTTTTTCTTCTTTTTGTGGTGCCTTGTTATACTTTTATTGTAATTAAAAGTCAATAAACAATATATATGTAAAAATGTAATTGTGATTTTCAAATTACATCAAAATTTTTCAAAATTGCGTGATACAAACTGGCAACTGTGAGAGAGAAAATCAGAATTGCCCATTTATATCTCGCAATTCTGACTTTAACATGCAATTATGCATTTATATCTCACAATTGTGAGTTATAACACGACAATTGTGCATTTATATCTCGCAATTCTGACTTTATAACACGCAATTTGAGTTTATATGTCACAATTCTGACTTTAACATCCAATTGTTAGTTTATATTTTTATCTCGCAATTCTGACTTTATAACACGCAATTGTGAGTTTATATCTTGCAATTCTGACTTTATAACACGCAATTTTGAGTTTATATGTCACAATTGTGACTTTAACATGCAATTGTGAGTTTATATTTCACAATACTGACTTTATAACATCGCAATTGTGAGTTTATATTTTATAACACGCAGTATTGTGAGTTTATATCTTGCAATTCGTGACTTTATATCATCGCAATTCTGACATTTATAACATTCAAATTGGGACTAAATATCTCGTAATTCTGACTTTATATCTTGCAATTGTGAGTTTATAGCACGCAATTTTGAGTTTATATCTCGCAATTCTGACTTTATAACACGCAATTTGAGTGTAAGAATATATATCTGAATTGTGACTGTTATATCTCGCAATTCTGACTTTATAACACGCAATTGTGAGTGTGTATATCGCAATTGTGACTTTATATCATCCAATTGTGAGTTTATATCTCGCAATTCTGACTTTATAACACGCAATTTTGAGTTTATATGTCACAATTCTGACTTTATCAACAATTGTGAGTTTATATCTTGCAATTCTGACTTTATAACACGCAATTGTGAGAATTTATGTCACAATTCTGACTTTACCAACAATTGTGAGTTTATATTTCACAATACTGACTTATAACATCCAATTGTTAGATTTATATTTTGTTTAACATGCAATTTTGAGTTTATATCTCGCAATTCTGAATTTATAACATGGAATTGTGAGTTTATATCTTGCAATTCTGACTTTATAACAATACAATTGCGACTTATGTAATGCTTTTTTGATTTTATATCTCAGAATTCTAAGAAATAAAGATGTAAACTTGCAATTGTGAGAATAAAAAGTGTCAATTATCTTTTATAATGTTTTATTCTGTGGCGGAAACAAGCTTCCATAGTTTTACAACGTTTCAGTGTAGACGAGTAACTTTTGGAAAACGCTTATGTGGATGGAAACCATTTTGAAACAAAAACGACATTTTCAAATGTCTCCAGGATTAATGTAGACTCATATGTATCAGAGATGCTACAACTCGTTCTATCCTAGAAAATCCCATCATGCCTTGTGTAAAATAAGCAGCCCACTCACCTGCTGGTACTAATCCACTGCAAAAGAACTGAGCATTGACCTCCGTGTGTGTGTGTGTGTGTGTGTGTGTGTGTGTGTGTGTGTGTGTGTGTGTGTGTGTGTGTGTGTGTGTGTGTGTGTGTGTGTGTGTGTGTGTGTGTGTGTGTGTGTGTGTTAGCACCTCCTAAGCATCTCTGTAAGGCCTGATATAATGAGACGACATGCCACCAAAACTGACAGCACAAAAAACACTAGTCAATTGTTCTCCAAACACGACGAAAGCGCCTAAATAAAAATGTCACATTTTGACTTGCCTCCATGCAAATTAATGGCTTAGGTGGGCTATAAAACAAACGTTACGTGAAATCAAATCATCTCTATAGACATAAAAACGCTCTGATCAAGTGCTCATTTCTTCTCCTTTTGAGTGCGCTCAAACAGCTCGACTCCCTCTTCAATTACTTTGTGTGTCAACAGACAGCTCGCGGCACTGAGGCCACGCCGCTGAGACGTCTGTTTTCTTACTTAATGACAACTGATAGCTGGAGTCAGGCAGGTTATGAGTTTCAATTTGGGTTTGGCAATAATAACAATTACAGCCCTCAATATCTCTATCATTACAGCGTGGCTGTTGCAATATAGCACGCTGTTTTGTGGAGTATGAGTCCGTCATATGCTGTTTCACAGCCAGAGACTGCATAATCAAACAGACGTGGCTACACACACACACACATCTGTCCTGTGCATTCTTTGTACATTTGCTCAAATTTACACACACTGTTGTACTCATTTGCTTCATGTTAATGAATGATGGTTATTGCTTTGTAACCTACGGATTACACTTGAACTTCATTTGACCTGTAAGTCGACATGAAATCACAATTGGCCCTATTTACTTTCTTAATGAGACATTTTAGGCCTAATTTTTGATGATCCATTGACACATGTTATTCAGAAGAAAGATCATCTTTTCGTAATCTTTAATCGAAATGTAAAACATTTCTCTGCCTCTGAAATCCTCTTCCTACGTTGATCATTTCTCGCTTGGACATGTGACATTCACACATGTGTTGCTCAACGGTTCACCTTCGGAAGGGTCCCAGTGGACCACAAATGACGCGCGCATGAATTGTCGCTTCAGAACGTTTGTTTTTGCGCGCGTCAAATTCGACTCTTGACGTGCGAATGGATTAGAGTGATCACGTGTCAGACACTGGAGCGCGGTTCGGGCGCGAGTTTGACGCTCTATTCGCATCCGGTGTGAAACATGTAGCACTAAGGCACACCTGTGCAATAATCAGTGCTGTCCAATCAGCATCTTGATATGCCACATCTGTGAGGTGGATGGATTATCTTGGCAAAGGAGAAGTGCTCACTAACACAGATTTAGACAGATTTGTGAACAATATCTGAGAGAAATAGGCATTTTGTGTACATAGGAAAAAAGTTTAAAGTGTTTGAGTTTGAGGGGCAAAAACAAAAGTGTTGTGTTTTATTAGTTTTTTCAGTGTATATACACTTTTGAAAAGCAGGGTTGTTTAACCCAAATTTGGGGTCAAATATGGACAAACCCGAACTGTTAGGGTTAAATTGTAATAAAAGATTTAACCCAAGCGAACTGGTTTGTCCATATTTTACCCATACTTAGGGTTGAAGCAACCCAGAATTTCAGAGTGTATTATTGCTGCAACGATTAATCACATCAAAAATAGTTTGATTACATGATATATGTGAGGGTCTGTATAATTATGTTTGTATCTATAAATGCACATATATGCATGTATATGTTTAAGAATTATTTGCATGTATATACTGTATTTATTTTGTATGTATGTATAATACTGTATATTTTTATTTATTTATTTATTTTTATACATAATTTTGCATGCGATTAATCATGATTAATAGTATTAACAGATATATATATATATATATATATATATATATATATATACTATTAATACAGTGTGTGTGTATATATATATATATTTATATATATATATATATATATATATATATATATATATATATATATATATATATATATATATATAATTATATTAATTCAGTGGGATTTTTGTTGTTTTTTGGAAATTCTCATTTCTCATTACATTAGGTTTGCATTTAATCAAAAACACAGTAAAACTTGTAATATTGTGAAATATTACAAAATGTTTTATATTTTAATATATTTGAAAATGGCAGGTTACTTTATTATTTTATGTAGCTTGTCATACACTGTAAAAATATATTTTTGGTTTAACTTAAAGTAAGTAACCTGGTTGCCTTAATTTTAAGTTCATTGAACTGGAAAAAGTGAGTTAATACAATGAAGGAGAATAATTTAATCATCAGAAACTCAAAATTATATGTTATCTGAACTAAATAAATTATTTAAGTTGATTTGACAAAAGAAAAAATGTTGTGATTACTAAACTGTAAAAAAATATTGTTGGTTTTAACTTAAAAAAGTATGTAACCTGGGTTGCCTTAAAATTTTAAGTTGATTGAACTGGAAAAAGTGAGTTAATACAATGAAGGAGATTGATTTAATCATCAGAAACTCAAAATAAGTTATCTCAACTAAATAAATTATTCTAAAGTTGATTTGACAAAAGAAAATATGTTGTGATAACAAATCTTGATAATATTTTTTACAGTGTATTATACATGTCAATTATGCCAATCTGTACGATATACATCTAAGACGTGCTCATGATTGATAGTGTTGACTAGGAGTTTATGACACATTGAAATTATACTTCATAAGCACTAATGTTAGTTATGTTTTATTCCAGGAAAAGGAGAAGACTAATTATAGAAGTGTCAGGGGTTTGATGTCGCTGGGCAAAGGAGGTCACAGACTGCTGATTCTCCAGAGCTATCTTCAGGTAATCTTGATCAAAACATACAAGGAACGGCACATAATGACTTATGTTGTCTATAATATACACAAGCAATCAACATTATTAACAACATCTGTCACATCATCATCAATTGCTATTAGACTAAGATTAATCCCAAACGCAGTTAATCAGTGACTGTCTATGACCCAAGAAAACTTAAACGAAGTCTCATACTGCAAAAACCATGTCATAAGTTGTACAATGTGCACTGGGGATTGAATAATAAAAAGCGAAGTGAATCTAAACAGGTGCCGACTCAGCACCGCAGACTGACGGCCCTCCAGTCACCGGCTCCTAATCCCAGAACTGCTCTCACGGAGCATATTCACAGCTATTTTTATCAGGCGTATGTACTCGGGTCACCGCTCCCCATATGTCCTCCTCCAGCGCCGAGAAAGATAACATCACACCAGAACACTCAACCTCTCACAAATGATGATGAAACTAATGGCTCCATCCTTTCTAAAGGCTGGAGAATCATGGGCACTTCCAGATGCCATGTGACGGCACGTCGACACCGCGGGCCGTAACGCCACAGGCCGCCGTCACTTTGGTTCGCGTGTTATTCTGAGATGGATAATGTGCGACGGTCACGTCATTTACATGAAATTTCATAATAACTATTACTGGAATGTTCTGACAGAAATGTCTTGTAGAAAGAAAATCTGTCATCTTTGCTGTAAGAAGCTGTAGGGATGTGTAAGATATGATTGTTTGTTGTTGTTTTTAGTGTAATTCTTAATTCTCACTAGACCTGTTAACAGGGTTCCCACTCTTTTTTTCATGACTTTTCTAGTTGTTTGTTACGGCTTTTTAAGACGTATTTGGAAGAATTTTAAAGTGTAATTCCTTGCCTGAAGAAACACTTTTGAACTAAGTGTGACAAAGAAAAATGTATATAAATGCATTTTTTTTGCATGACGTTTTGAAGTTATTCATTTTTATGACTCTTCCAGTCCTGGAAATCACACTCATTAATGAAAAGAAACAATTCGGAAATTATCTTTTGCATAGAAAGAAGAAAATAAAGCTTATTTTTGAGGATCACAAAGATTTTTTGGCACTGTGACATTATTATTGCAATCATCATGACAAGTTACGCCCATTACCTTATTTTTATGAATAATAATATCAATAATGGAAAATAATGCAATTATTATAGTGTCTCTGAATATTTATATATAGTAATTTTATAATTATTTACACTGTATTACAAAACATATTCACTTAAAGAATTGTAATTACAATTAATTAAAATGTTATTTAAATATTTCAATTATTATAATTCTAAACTTAAACCATAAAAAACAATCATTGCTTAAAATGAAATAAATGTTAACTGAAATAAAATAAGTTGTAGTTTAACTTGTTTTCATTTAGTTTAACTTGATGTAATAAAAGTAACTAAAACAAATTATAAAAAAAAATATATAATGTTGTGTAATGTTATTATATATTTAAAAAATAAAAATGAACAAAACACAACATAATTCCTAAAATATTAAGATTATTATGGAAAATGCAAAAATAAAAACTAATATATACAGAATGTGTGATATATGTTTATATAGTACCTTAATGATACTAAAGCTGGTACAGAAATACGTTTTTATTGTTTATTTGATTATTTTAAAAAATAACAATTAATTAATTAATACGATTGTTTTGTATCCCACTGATGAATTTTGGGGTGAAATGTGCTTAATTTTAATTCAAATGCAAAATAAATTTGTAGTGGTCGTAAAAATAGGCGTCCTTGTCTTCATGCAAAATATTATTTATTTTGTTTTCTTTTTGATATTCAGTCAGAAATATCTCAGACATGACCACTGACAGGTTTCATGAGATGCCATGTTACTTTGTACCAACAAGTCAAAGTTTGCACTGCTATCCATGACTGAAAATGGTCAGAGACTGCATTTAAATTGAAGTGGGAAGCCTGTCAGGGTGAATCTGTTCTGTTGAAGCCTGTTTAGGGCTTTTCACTGCTCGTCGTGTATACAGTGGTCAGTTCATTTCCTCTGTGTGTGCCTGCAGGGGAAGTCAGACTGAGTCTGGGCTCGTCATCTTCAGCGCTTGGCGCTCTGCCTTCACATAGAGCTCTTTGATATTGGCCTGTCAGGGGGCATCGGGAGAAGACGAGCCTAAGAGGTCTGGGAATGTCCAGTCTTTCTTACACATACACAAACAGGGCCCGAGGTGAGATTATGATATTCTCGGTGTAAAGAAAAAATTGGCATTACATTAAAAATCCACTCCAATGTGATAAGAGACAGTGTTGAAAGAATCATTTATTTAGTGCATTTATTTAGTGCTTTATTTAGTGACATTAAATGTAAACAAATCACAATTAAGGCCCGTTCACACCAAGGACGAATAACTATAACGGAAATCACCAGATTTTAAAAAGCTCATAATGTAGTTATCGTTATAGTTCTTGGTGTGAACGGGCCTTTTAATGTAGAAAAAGACTAAAAGTACCTACTGGAAATTATTATATATTATATAAATTCAA
Source organism: Hybognathus amarus (assembly GCA_030378365.1). NCBI lineage: Eukaryota > Metazoa > Chordata > Actinopteri > Cypriniformes > Leuciscidae > Hybognathus > Hybognathus amarus. The sequence goes on from JAQIUQ010006634.1 coordinate 212,843, forward strand.
TAAATTACATGCATAGACCACAGCTTAAAAAGAAAAAAAGTAGTTTTTCAACAGTCTGACAGTGTTGTATTATCAATGATGAAAATATTTATTATCAATGATGAAACTACATTGACTGACTGTTTCTGCTGCTCCCTGATAAAAGATACCTGTTGATACCTGTTGAGAAAAAAGAAAAAAAAGAAAACTGGACTCGTTTTAACTAGATAACAGGTAATCCCCTGTGCCAAATAGCATTGTTTTAATATTTGATTTGATTATATTAATGTTTAAGTTGAGATTTATAATAAATATTTTATTGCTACTGTGTAAAAGAGAATTCTGCTGGTATAAAGCACCTTATTAAGTTTTTGCAAACCACACTTTTATGTATATAGCAGTACATTTAAATCAAAAGTGTGCAATACATTACATTAGAATTCATTATTCAATTTTCCGCGTAACAATGCGATTAATCGCGATTAATCGCAAGAAATTCATGCGATTAATCGCGATTAAAAAATTTAATCGTTGCCCAGCACTAATTTATATATATATTTAATTATATATATATATATATATATATATATATATATATATATATATATATATAAAATATATATATATATATATATAAAAAATAATATAAATATTAAATATTAGGAGAAATTCAGTTCAAACGATTAATCGCATCCAAAATAAAAGTTTGTGTTTACAAAATATATATATATGGGGGTGCACTGTGTATAATTATATATATATATATATATATATATATATATATATATATATATACACACACACACACACACACACACGCATGCATATGCATGTATGTATATTTAAGAAAAAAATTAAATTATTATTACAGTATTTTAGAAAAAAAAAATTATTAATTTTATATATATATATATATATATATATATATATATATATGTTTATATTTAATTTTTATTTTTAAAATTAAATTATAATTATTGTTTTTACAATTAAAAAAAATTATGTTTGTGTAAAAATAGCGAAGGTGTTTATTGGGTGCCAATCATGTGCTAGTAACATTTTTTAGCAAATTTTTTGTAGACCATCTATTGGTGACCCAGTCGATCTCTTAATGTATCGCCTATAGGATGGGATAATTATGGGATAATTAATAATTATTAATAATAATAGGATAATTATTGCCCATGGGAAAGCCCATTTTTTACATTTGAACAAAAATAAAAATTACAGATATACCGACCAAGATGAAATTAACCTCTATAATGTCAAGCCATAATACAGTGAATCATGTAGTAACATATTAAGTGAAATTATTATACATATTTTATAATATAAATGGCATCTATTTATCAAAGAAAGTTTTCCATTTCTTCCAGTAACTTTCCCTTTTTCCAAAGCATGCCTTAAGAAAAGACCCGTTAAAAGCTGTATATTTCGATTGTAATTTCTATCCATTGTGATAAAGTAGTAGGTCTACTGTTCAAGCATTTACAGTAATGGCCTTCTTGCTGCTTGTAAGATTTGTAGCAGATATCAGTCTATGGAAAAGCCTGTTTACAAATGCATTGCTTATCGCTTGATGCTATCTCCTGAAAGCGACCTGACCCAAGGGTTCGTACTTTAGCGACCCGGGAATACATGGTTTACTTGAACGTTGACCCAGGAATTTGAAATATATTCTCATTGAGGCTTGGATCTCTAGAAGGTACAGAAATAAGGCACTGCAGCACGGCTGTCATCTCTTACTACCCTTCAGTCCCTTTGAATGCAAGATGTCAGCCCATCAGCATTAGCACGGACCTCGGAAATACCATCGGATTCTCTCGGCTGTATATCCATGGGAAGTGAAATGTTTTTACTTCTTATGTCAACCACATCCAAACAAATCTATAAAATGTTCGTGTTCCTCCAGCATTGGGCTGTCTGGAGCGCAAGATTAGGGATTTATGAAGACGGAGTTAAACGCAAGGGTCAGTTTTGTCTGGGATTTTGCCCGTTCAACATGCATCTTCTCTAATGCAGTTCGGACGTCTCACTAAAAGGAGAGATTGTGCTCCCAAAGCATCCGTTTCCCTCTCTTTCTGCATCTAGGAGCCCGAGACGTCGACACAGAACTGAGTGACGCTTCCTCAAAGTGAGCCGGTTAAGAGGATCGGATGAAGTGAGTGAGTGCGTTAATAGGGCCTTGGACACCTCAGCATGATAATTTTGTAGCAGAGGAATCTGACAGGCCTTATGCTGAGTCGGCAGTCTGTTGGAGACTGGCAGGCGTGGCCTTTTATCCCTCCACATGTTTCACAGCAATTGGACAATCAGCCACTGCAGTGAAAATCCATAGTATCGAATCGGCCCTGTATCTTCTCTATAATTCTCCAGCAGGAAATCCCTGATGACAAATTATATCTGCACCAGTTTTTGATTGGTGCTTTGATGTAAGCGATCTCCTAGGCATGCTCGGGAACCGGGCCCGGGTTTATTAATACATGACGCTCTACGGTCAGACTTCACAGCCTAAACAACCCATCAGACCCCAAAAACAAAAGTAATGTAACAGTTCAGCCAGAAAATAAACTTCGGTGATTATTTATTCACTCTCATGTGTACTGTTGTTGTTTTCCAGGAATCAGAAAATAATAAAGATTTTAAATATAATGGGGTGATTAAATGATCAAATTTTCTATTTTTATTTCATAAACTGTTCTTTTTAAACAATAACCATATGATTAAATATTGTCATGCTGAATAAGTCATTAATATGTGCTTTATAAAATGCTAATAAACAGTCAATATCATAGTAATATGCACTGCTAATAAGCAACTAGTTCTACACCTGAACTAAAAGTGTTGCCAGAAAATGTATACTTTTATTCAGCAAGGGTGCATTAAATTGATGCATTAAATTAAAGTGACAGAAGTGCTTTGAACTTTCTATTTATCCTAGAATCCTGAACAAAAAAATAAGTATTGCGGTTTCCACAAATATATGCTGCAGAAAAACAGTTTTTTTTCTTTTTTTTTTGACATTTTCTTGAGCAGCAAATCATCGTATTAGAACTGATTTCTGAAGGATCATGTGACACTGAAGACTGGAGTAATGATGCTGGAAATTCAGCTTTGTATCACAGGAATCAATTACATTTTAAAATATATTAAAATAGAAAACTGTTCTTTTAAATTGTAATAATATTTCACAATATTACTGTTTTTACAGTATTCTTAGAGCAAAGTAAATGCAGCCCTGGTGATCGTATACATATACTATCAAGACTTGGAGCATAGGGCACAAGTTGCCTCTTCTTATCCTTTTGATACTTATAATGTTCTTCTTGGTCACCATACACAGCACATTGTCATGACGATGTCCCTCTAGATCTATCAATGGTTGTAGACACACATACACACCATCTGACAGAAAGCAGCGGTAATCCAAAATGATGCATGACACTACACACATGTCCATCAGTGCTCGTTCTTCTTTGGTTCAGAGTGACACTTCTGTCGGGAAGGAGAGACTTTTTGGAAGGTGACGTGTCATTGGCAAGAGCAACACACACACATCATCAGATGTGAACACACAAACACACATATAGATCAAAACACCTGAACTTACAGATTACAGACCTCACAGTTACAAAAAAACATAAAGATTCTCAAAACTTCTGGCGAACGATGGCCAACCACAACCCAAAAAACATGTAAAATAAACAGAGATAGAAATGGGCCTATAAAATGAGCCTCATGTTATTTGATTTTTGTTATTTTTGATACATGTAAACTATAAAAAGATAAGCATCCTGACACCAAAGCTTAGCTCAGATTAACGAATTTAAACAGTAAGTAATACATAGGAGCATATAATCAAATTAACGAGTAATAGCACAAGATAAATCCAACAGAATAGACTTATAAAATGAAATAAAATGGTGCTTTTTTAGGATTTTAAGGAGCATCTCCATTCCTCACATGAAGAATTAAAAACTGAAAGGAACTAAATGGAAGGATGGACTGGAGGGAAGGATTGGAATGTAAAGGAAGGATGGAGGGAAGGAAGGAAAGAAGGGAGGATGGGAGGAAGGAAGGATGGAAGAAGGGAAGGATGGGAGGAAGGAAGGATGGAGGAAGGAAGGAAGGAAGGATGGGAGGAAGGAAGGATGAGTAGGGAAGGAAGGAAGGGTCGGGAAGGAAGGAGGAGAAGGATGGAAGGATGGAAGGAAGGACGTGGAGGGAGCAGACGGAAAAAGAAGGACGGAAGGGAAGGAAGGATGGAGAGAAGGAACTGACGGACGGAAGGAAGGACGGGAGGAAGGAAGCACGGAAGGAAGGGCGGAAGGAAGGATGGAAGGAAGAGCGGCGGGAAAGGAACAGAGACGGGAGGAAGGATGGAGGGAAGGAAGGAAGGACAGGAAGGAAGGACTGGAAAGCGAGGTAGGCTGGAAGGAAGGAAGGATGGAGGGAAGGAAGGAAGGATGGGAGGAAGGAAGGAAGGATGGGAGGAAGGAATGGACGGGAGGAAGGATGGAGGGACGGAAGGATGGATGGATGGAAGGATGGAAGAAAGGACGGAAGGAAAGGAAGGAAGGATGGTGGGAAGGAAGGAATGACGGGGGACGGAAGGAAGGAGTCGTATGAAGGAAGCATGGAAGGAAGGATGGAGGGAAGCAAGGAATCAACGGATGGAAAGGAAGGACGGGAGGAAGGAACATGGAAGGAAGGAAGGAAGGAAGGATGGAAGGAAGGATGGAAGAAAGGATGAGGAAGGAAGGAGAAGGAAGGGCGAAAGGACGGGAGGAAGCGGAAGGAGGAACTACTGGGAGGAGCTGAAGGAGGTTAAGGAAGGAAGGAGGAGGAAGGATGGAAGAAGAGGATGAAGGAAGGAAGGAGGAAGGATGGGAGGAAGAGATAGACCAAGATGAAAAAATGCAGCAAGCATGAGGCTAACACATAGATGCAGCAGCAAGAGAATCAAAGGAACATGAGCAAGAGCAGATGGAGGAGAAAGCACATCAGAACCAGTGTCATGATGTTGAGGAGGATTAAAAATTATCAAGGGAAGGAAGGATGGAGAGAAGGAGATGACGGATGGAAGGAGGACGTGGGAGGAAGGAAGCATGGAAGGAAGGATGGAGGGGGGAAGGAAGGAAGAACTGACAGAAGGAAGGACCGGAGGAAGGAAGCATGGAAGGAAGGTGCGGAAGGATGAAGGAGACGGCGGGAAGGACGGGAGGAAGGATGGAGGGAAGGAGGAAGGAGGACAGGAGGAGAGATATGGAAGAGGAGGAAGGATGGAAGAAAGGAAGGAATGGAAGGCGATGGAAGGAAGGATGGAGGGAAGGATGGAAGGGAAGGAAGGAAGGATGAGAGGAAGGAAGGATGGAGGGAAGAAGGATGAAGAAAGGAAGGACAGAAGGAAGGAACCTCAACTCTGTCACTCTCTCCCATCCGCAGAATCCATTTGAAACTAGTAAGCAGCGCACGCTAGCAGTAATGGCTGTCTCGTAATTGTGTTGAGCCCTAATAGACGAGAATTGGTGCATGACTTTACATTTTTTGTTTCCGCATTATCTCCAATCCCTGAGTCATTTACCTCCACACACATCTAGCCTACAGGCTGATAGAGGACTGTGACGGACAGTCAAGGTTCATTTTTTATTACATTCGGTTGGCTCATAATGGCAACATTCTCTAAACCAAAACCTACATATAGCCCTTTAAATACTTTCAACTTTGCTTTGCAACCTGCAGAAATTCAGCGGTTAATTGAAATCTAAGATCCCTGGTGTTTACAAATCCAATGATATTCTCCTGAAGGCGAGGGCGCAGAGAATGGTTTTATATTGAGAGTCAGAGAGGAATCACCTCTCCACATACCCCGCACTTCTACAGGGAAGGAGGGAAGACGCGAGGTCCCCCACGTCGTCCCGCCCTCTGGGAAGCGGCTCCGAGAGTTGGGAACCTTTCAGCAGCCATAGTCAAGCAGAGGAACACCTCCCTCTCGCAGCACACCAGGGACATCACACCGAGACATGTCAGCCTACCTGGATTTGCCAGACACCACATCCCCTGTCCTATCCATCTGCAGGGCCTTCTATTGTATCCCTTCCCAATGACCACACATAGCCTGCCTACCACATCGCAAGGCCCCTCCGAGCACGCGCCTTCTACATCTTCTTGCATCCCAAGGTTTGTCCTTGCTCAGGATATATTTGCTGCTGTCAGGAGCTGTGTCAGTGTCCCCACACCTGCTCGCTACTTCTTTGCATATGCAATCACAGCAGCACAAGTCAACCTCAACATCAACAGAGAGATATGTTGAATCCCCCGTCTGCTTTATCAGTGACACGAGCTCGTGAAAATGGCAACCTCAGCATGAAACGCTTGACCTCTTAGGACAGATCCCCCCGAGACATACCTAATTAAATGCAGAATTATCAATACGGTGCATTCCATCTTTAGCTGTACGTGGGCTGTGTAACGGGGCAAATTTGTTCTCTGCTGGTAGAGTTAGATGGAGACACCATTACAGATGTGGAACTGCATTGTAGAGTCTTATATTGAAGCTAAATAATTCAGATGTATAGCAGGGAACTCTTACTCTATAAGCTGGGGACCACTTAGCAAAATATAGTAAGGCTGAAATAAACAGTGAAAGTTCATTATTGTTGAAATCACTAAATAAATTAATCAAAATGTAATGTAAGAAATTAAATTGAATCTGAGTGAAAGACAGTTTTCTGCCTAATGTGGTGAACTTGATGTTTTCAACATGGTTAAATGTGGTGTATTCAATGATGATGTTTGAATTCATGTGGATATGTTGAAGACGTGGCTATTGGTTTATTTATTTGTCTGTTCTGTTCTGTTTGGGTTTGTTCTGTATCATCTACCTGTCTGTTCTGTCTGTTTGTCTGTTTTATTGACCCACCTGACTCTACTGTGTCTGTTTGTCTGTAAGATCATCTACTGGTTCTGTTTATTTATTGATTGATTGATTTGATTTGATTTATTTTTGATATTCGATTGACTGATTGATTGATTGATTGATCTGACCATCTACCTGATTGTTGACTGTTGAATCATCGACTGACTGTGTCGATTCCAATTTATGATCTGACGGACGATCTGACTGACGACTGATCAACGACTTGACTGACTGACTGACGGATTGATTTTGTCTGATTTGATTGATTATTCATTGATTGATTGATTTGATTTGATTGATTGATTGATTGATTGATTTGATTGATTGATTGATTGATTGATTGATTTGATTGATTGATTTGATTGATTTGTCTGTCTGTCTGTCTGTTGGAGTTTGTTTGTTCTGTCTGTCTGTTGGTATCATTTACCTGGTTGGGTTTGGGTTTGGTTCTGTCTGTTCTTGTTGGTCTGTCTGTTCTGTCTGTCTATTTGTTGACTGTTGATACTGAGATCTACCTGTTATCTTTGTGTTGTTGTTTGTCTGTTTCCTTACCTACCTACTGGTCCCATCTCTGTTGGTGTTGGTGTTCTGTCTGTTCTGTCTGTTCTGTCTGTCTGTCTGTCTATCTATATCATCTACTGTCTGTTTATTTGATTGGTTCTGTGTCGATTGGTTCTGTTCTGTTCCTTATTGATCTATTGTGTCTGTTCTGTTTGGTTGGTTCTGTTCTGTTCGTGTTGGGTTTGTGTTTGGGTTCTGTATCATTTACTTGTCTGGGTTGGTGTTGGAGTTTGGTTGGGTTCTGTTCTGTTGGTCCCTGTATCATTCACTGGGTTGTTGGTTGGTTGTTGGTTGTTTGGTCTGTTCTTATATCATCTACCTGTCTATCTGTTTGTTGATCTATCTACTGTATCTCTGTTCTTGTTCTGTTTATTGATTGATATCACTGGTTTGTTTGTTCTAGCTATCAGTCTGTTGATAATTGGATTCCTGTTCTGTCTGTCTGTCTGTCTGTCTCTAGTATTAAGTATGTACTATATGAAACGCGAAAGCGCTAAAAGTTAAAGTACTTTAGTATTAGTTATAAAACAGTTGAAAGATTATTATTATATCTTATATCAAATTATATCATATGTTCATATTCAATGCCCTTTTGTGTTTTGCAGAAGAAAATGTTATAATATGTTTGGAATGGCATGAGGGCTAAGTAATAACTGACTTCATTCAGTTCAATGATCCCTGTAAATTTAACATGTCCCAGAAATTGTGTTCTGTATTCTGAGGATTCTGATAATACACTGAAACTTTTCCGCAGTGAGAATCATTCCTGACCTCACAGTCCTCTTCATGTTGTGCATGTAAGATAATTCACAAAGTTCAAAACATTTCCATTCACACAACTCAGCGTCCACATGAAAAGTCAGGAAATATTGCATTTAGCAGGGTTTGAATAAAGAAGAAGGGCTTTTGAACAAACCCTTCCTCCATTCACATACGAACACTGTCGTGACACCCGTGACCCAGACCACCCACACAGCTGTATTTACAAAATGCACCACCGGAAACTGAACAGCCTCACTAAATGAGTGTTTGATTTAGCCCTCCCAAAAAAATGAAAAAACGGCTTCCACTTCAGCGAACTCTGCGTGATATCAACACTGCTCCTAACTCAAATGCGAAATGACGTGTGCTTGTGCCAGGATGAAGGACGCTTACAAAGATCAGTAACATTTCCGCACCGTCCCGTGTAATGTCACACTGATTCAGTGGGAAGGATGTTGTCGAGAGCCGGCTGTGTGACAGAAGGTCAACATTGAGCACCCGCTTTTGGAAGCTGCATATGCCCGCCCCTCATCGCTCCTCCCTGTCACCCTGGAAATGAATGACAGGTGCCACCACCCGTCCCCACCCCCTCATGGGACTGCCGAGAGATGAGCAGATTAAAAAGAATGGACTAGACAATCACGGGTAATGAAGTGTTATATCCAATGTTTCCAGGTGGTCACTGGGTTTAATTGAAGGGTGATGAGCTCAGTTTGGGATGGGGCTCTGGGACCAGTCAGTGACCCTCCTCTCCTTCCGTGATAATAATAAGAAAGAAGCCTCGACACTTCAGCCACTCTGTAACAAATGATCGCGAGCTTTAATAATCTTCTGAAAGTTAAGATCTGGTGTTTCCTGTCTACTTCGACATCTTCTTGGTTGAAGAGGAGTTGTATTGGAGGGTTCATTCATACTCTAAATAGTTCATGTAGATATGAATGATTTGCTACTTCTAATTGGTTTGTGGGTGATATATTAGCCGGAGGGACTTTCATTATTCTGCAAGACATCAACGATCTTCATCATTGTTGGAAATATTAGCAAATATACTGTGTCAACAACATAAAACAGCGAAGTAACATACTCTGACCTTTAAGAAGTGAATACACTTCAACATAAGATAATTTTAACAAGGATGCATCATTGATCGAAAAGTGACTTCTTCGTAAACTTTCGATCCAAGAATCTGAGATCAACAGTTCTTCCATAAACCGTTCAACATTGATAATAACTACAAAATGTCCAGTCAGCATACATCAGAATGATTTCTAAAGGATCATGTGATACTGAAGACTGGAGTAATGATGTTGAAAATTTAGTCTTATTATTTTAAAATAAGTTACATTTAAAATATAGAAAAAAGAAAACATATTTAAATTTTAATAAATTTTATGACAATTTGGTCTTTATATTTATTTATTTTAATCAAGTCAATATGCGAGACCGTAAATATAAAGATACCTATTGATATTTATTTGAATCAGAACAATTGATTATTTAATCAAATGCACCTTGAAAGAATTATATTATAGGTATCCAGAAGCAATATTCTGTATTTATATAGATGGATTAATTAAGTGTATGTAAACCTAAGTAATGCTCAGCAAGAGATATGTACCAAAAAAACTATTAAAACTTGACTCATAATCCATAAACTATGTTCTAAACTTATTTATCTTCAGGCCAGTTGCTAAGACAACATTTCCATCTTCTTTCTTTTAACTTAAAAATACTAAAAATAATGAAAACTAATATATATATAATTATTAAAAAAATAGAACATCATAAAATATTACGAAAACTTATGATGTATGTCATTGACATGACACCTTTCAACAGAAAACAGAACATTTTATGCTGTAACATTATGTGTCGTTCCGGGGCCTGAAAACGTTGAGCAAATTCAGGTTTTATATTGCAGTTTAAATGTTTCCTTATTTGGACTACAAAAAAAAAAAACATAAATCTGTGGTTGTGTCATGTAACACATACGGATTTACTGTGTGTTCAGAAGTTTTAACGGCGTATGGGTCCTTTACAACTGACATCCGATTGTAATGACCTGCATGAATAATAATAGTGTTAAGTCATTTTCAGGATTGCTGAACAGGGTCTGTCCTTGGATGGAAATATACTTTTTCCTTTATATTAATATTGTTGAAGGAGTACCGAAGGTACACCTATTTGTCGTTCAATTAGGCTATGAAACGTACAAACAATTCCATGTGGAAGAACTTAGCTCTTATTTTTCCTCATCTTCTATTCAATTGAACCTTCTAATTGCTAGATACGTGGATATGGATCAGTAGAAAACCTGACTTTGCAAAAACCACACCCCTGTATGACATAAAGACTTTATATCTCTTTGTTGAGTGTATCAGACTTAACACATTTGCTTTTCTATGGCATAAAGAGTGAATAGAGCGCAAGGCAAGTCGTGTGACCAGAACTTGATGAAACATGGTGGGGAAAAAGCGAGTCTCTGTGTAGTGCAACTCACTATTGACTGACCGACCTGCTGTTTGGAAACCCACACCGCCCTCCTACAGTCTCAAGACGAAGACAGCTGACTGGAGCAGAAACTCGCCTGATATTACATAGTTCTTCAGCTCGCTGGAGGTCTCATGTTTGTATTGCTTTCATCTTTGTCCCTTGTTTACCTCCCTCCCCACCTTGGGTCATGTCTTTGTGTGTTCATTCATTTTACAAAGTTTGTGCTGTTTGCGCCCCCTTACTATATCCCAGCATATCTAGGACCTTGGTTTGTGAAGACTTTATGGAAAACATGTCCCTGCTCAGAGAATGAAAAATGTTGCACGCCCTAATGGAGAGGAAGGAACTAATAAGCTTAGGTCAGTTGTGGCCTGTATTTATGACACCAATATGGTGGATGAAATATGAACGGTGCGTATTGATGCAACTTCTCTTCTTTTTAAAGCTGCTGAGACCATCAGATGAAAGACAGTGAAGAAAATGCCATGGCTGAGAGGTAACTAAAGAAGAGTGTTTCTTCCACTGAGAACTGTCACATTGATGCTTTAGTCTGGAGCATCCCCTTACATCCCACACAGCTAAGCCACTGGGTAAACCCACATGCCAATTAAATAGTTCTTGGAAGGAGGTTTGGAATTTGATGATGCTAACAGACAAATGTCCAATGTCTGTTTAACTGTATTCTATATTTTGAAAGCTGATCCCAGTTGAAACCCCACAACACACACCTCGCAAAGACTATAAGCTAGGACTCTATGAAAACAAATGAACAAAACAACAAAAAGAGGATATTTCCGCATGAACATTGTCCCGAAAGTTGTCCCCGTGCTATGGAACATACTGTCAATGACACACAGGGACACAATATTGAGATGCAGCAACTCATTGAAAGGTAATTGATACTGATAGTGTGAACGTTTAGGCAAGGGTCAAATTGAAGCAAGTAGTTCAAACAAGAAAGAACAAAAACACAAACAACTTGAAACAGACCTCAAGGTGGTGACATGAAACAACTACAACTTGGGTACATATGACATAACAAAGGAACACACAAATATCTTGAACAAGATGAACAAATAGAAGAACTTGGGCCACACCACCATCATGGGGAACAGTCGAGTGCAATGATCAGTAAAGTGATAAGATGTCAGTGTGCAGTCCAATGATTACAGTGGGAAAGGAGGACATTGAGTGGCACAAACAAGGGAGCACAACCAGACACTGACATAAACCCCCACGGAGCGAGCTACACCAGAGCGCCTTCACGTCAAACAACACCAAAAAACACTAGACAAGAAGTTTCAGTCTGGGAGATGGAATGGTGGAAAGGATCAGGGGGAGGGTCTGGTGGGCCAGGTCTGAAGGGAGACAGGAGCAAGGGTGAGGGCTTAGCCGGGAGACGAGGGTACGTGAGAACACAGAAAGTCCAACGGGTGTGCCAGGGCACGACACAGTATCCATTGGGGCTGGCCAAGGCGGCTGCAGACCCTCCGGGCAGCCGAGGGGCGCGGAGAAGACCTTTCGGGTGGCCAGGGCCCGCTTGAGACCCGTCGGTGGCCAGTGCTGGGCAGACCCTTCGTGGGCTGGCCAGGTCGGAGAAGCCTCTCCAGGACCAGACACCGGGCCTTTAAGAAGAGACACTGGCTTGCAGGAAAAAAAAGTACACCGGCTCTCGGGCAGACAGCATCGGCTCGGGACAAACATGCAAACAGCAGACAGTTATATCACATAGACACAACACACAGACTCAACACATGGGGTCCGGAGCTCGAACACATGAAACTCCAGCTCAGGGCAACAGGCACCTGGCTTCTGGGCTTCGTGCCCTGGAACAGCCCTCCGGCCAGGAAACAGGCACACTGGCTCTGCCTCCTCGGGCTCGGAGGACACTGGCACTGGTCTCTGCCTCAGGACGGGCACTGGCCCCGTCTCCGGATGGGCTGCCTCGGCCCTGGAACAGCCTCCGGCTCCAGGCAGGCTCCTGCCTCCGGCCTGACACTCTGGCCTCAGGGCACAGGCACACTGGCTCCTGCCTCGGCCGCCCGGCTGCAGGGACCTCCGCTTGGCTCAGGCACACGGCTCTTGCTCTGCCGGCTCTGGAAACAGCCTCCGGCTCAGGAACAGGCACTGGCTCTCTGCCTCCGGCTCTAGGATACAGGCACTGCGGCTCTGCCTCCCGGCTCCAGGAACAGGCACCGGCTTCTGGCTCCTGGAGCAGGCACTGGCTCTGCTTCCGGCTCCTGGAACAGCCTCCGGCTCAGGAACGGGCACTGGGCTCTGCCTTCGGCTTGGAACAGGCACTGGCCTCTGCCTCCGGCCCTGGGACAGCCCTCCGGCTCGGGAACAGGCACTTGGCTCTGCCTCCTGGCTCGGCAACCAGCACTGGAACAGGCATGGTCTCTGCCTCCGGGCTCTGGAAGACAGGCATAGGCTCAGGAAAGGACACTGGCTCAGGAGACAGCAACACTAAAAGCAGAGAACAGTCACAAGGACAGAGCACAACACGCTGGGTCGCAAGTCGACATGGGCTCCGCCTGCTGGAACAGGCATGGGCTCCCCTCTTGAAACAGGCATGGCATACGCGAGCAGCTTCCGCACAGCGACATGAGCAGTCTTGCTGGGCACGGACCGAGCAGTCTCCGCTGGCAGACGGGACGTGAGCAGCTCCACTGGCAGACGGGCACGCCAGCAGTCTCGCTGGGCAGACGGGACGTGAGCAGTCTCTCTCCGCTGGGCAGACGGGACGCGAGCAGTCCTCTCGGCTGGCCAGACGGGGACGCCGAGCAGTCTCCTTTGCTGGGCAGACGGGACGTCGAGCAGTCTCTCGCTGGCACCCAGGACGAGCAGGCCCCCGCTGGCAGACCTGGGACGCCAGCAGTCTCCGCTGGGCAGACGGGCACGTGAGCAGCTTCGCTGGGCAGACGGGACGTGAGCAGCTCTCTCGCTGGGCAGACGGGACGCGAGAGCTTCGCTGGCCAGATCGCTCTGAGCAGTCTCCTTTGCTGGGCAGACGGACGCGAGCAGTTTCTCGCTGGCAGACGGGACGCGAGCAGCCTCGCTGGCAGACGGTACGGCGAGCAGTCCGCTGGCACACGGCGACGTGAGCAGTCTCCGCTGGGCAGACGGGACGTGAGCAGTCTCTCGCTGGGCAGACGGGACATTGAGCAGCTCCGCTGGCAGACGGGGACGCGAGCAGTCTCTCGCTGGGCAGACGGGACGGTGAGCAGTCTCTCGCTGGGCAGACAGGACGTGTATCCTCGTACCACCGGGTCGGGAGCTCACTCGGAACCTGGGACCATTGGGACAGGGCCACAGGGACAGGCAAATCATCTCCCTCACGACCTCCTCCACCGTGGCCTCCACGGGTTCCCACGCCGAAACTTGACCAAGCCGGGTCCCTTGAGAACTCCTCTCTCTCCGCTTGGCGGCTGGGGAAGGGACATTGTAAACATACCGCGCTGCATATCTATAATGCACGGAGTCGTTCTGTCACGAACACACAGGAAATACATATCCAAAAATGCAGCAGTTTATTGAAAGGGTAATCCAAAATCTCATAGTCAGCCAGGCAAGGGTAGAAATCCAACAAAGCAGTCCAAAACAAGAAAAACAAAACACAAACAAACTTGAAAACAGACCTCAAAGGTGGTGACATGAAACAACAACTCCGTACACATACTAACACAGACAGGGAATATATACACATCTCTAACAAGACTAACACAGAACAGCTGGGAACAATGATTATGGGGAACAGCTGAGTGCAATGATCAGTAAGTGACAGAACAGGATGATGGGAAATGCAGTTCCAGATAGTGAATGACACAGTGGGAAGGAGGAACATCTAGTGGACAAACAAGGGGACACAACCAGACACTGACACATACATGATACTAAAATCATGCAACATGTTCAAGGAGAAGAGATCTGACTAATATGTAGATTTACAGCCTTTTTCATTTTTATATTGACAGGACAGTTGAAGCAGAAACAGAATCACAGGAAAGGGCCACGAGCTGGGACTCAACCTCAAACTGCCCAAAATCGAATTTGACAGACCTACATTTGAATGCTCGGTATGTTTGCGTAACCTTTACATAATCCTTATACCCTATCCATAAACATTTAATGAGAATGCATAAGCTAGCTTTACACTCAAGCTTATATCAAAATTGTACATTTACATTGATGCATTTGGCATTGTTTTTATCCAAAGGGCAGATAGAAGGTATACATTTCATTAGTTCATTTTATTCATTTTAATATATAATGCAGATTTGTGCATCTGATGTGATTTAATATAGGCCTATTTATTTATACAATCTTGAAGTCCACTTTTCTTGAGCCAAACCGTTTTCAGTGAATAATATTCACTGCCCTACTTTTTTCATTCTGAAATGTTACATGGAGTTGTGAATGGCATTTTTATTTTGACTGAAAAGTAACATCTTAATTATCAAAACTTCAGCTGATAATAGAGTCATGGGGAAACTGCTGCTTTTCCGCTGATTCTTAACAAAAAGCGTCTACCGCTCCATCTGACTAATGGGGACAATATTTCACCGCATGTTAAACTTCTTCACAGGAGGCAGCTCTTCTGCCGGTAGCTAACACATTCAACAAATGACCATTTATTACGTTCCCACTGTTTTTAAAGGGAGAAATGACAGCCTCTCTGTCAAATCTAACAAGGGAATAGCCTTCAGCTGCTCACTCCCCAATAACTCATCACAGCGACCTTTTGAACAGGAATTAGGGGCACTTTTTATTTTTGCTCAGGATCACCTCTTCAGGCCTTTTGCATTTTAATATTTGAAAGTAGCAAGGGTCGGAATCCATTGGTCATAGACAGACATTGGCCGACTGTCTTAATGTTGACAATGATTCAAAGTAGGACAGTAGAAGTAACAGAACAGGAACAACATCCACAAATGACACCGAAACAAAACAAGATATTTAAAGTGATGGTAGGGATGGACTTGGACAGGCCCCGTCTCCACTCACCAGCTGCTCTGAGAACCATCTCGTTGACAATTATAGGGTTGAATCCTGATTGGTTATAAGGTTTGTTTTTTTCAGACGCTTTTCATTCATAGCGACTTTACATCTGAGGACTAAATCAAACAAGTCATAGTGAAGAGGCAATAACAACACAAGAAGTTTCTCAAAATACAAAGTTCATTCAAACATTGCTCTGTGTAGCATAAACCATGCAAGTAATGATTTAAAGATTTTTTGTTTTTGTTTTTATGTTAAGTGCTCACAGAAGATGGTAGATAAGAGATAATCTGTGCGTCACAACGCCAGAAACACCAGTGACTTTCAAACTGCGTTTTGAGACTCATCTTGTTCACTGCAGTTTAAAACAGAAAAAACTCAGCAATAGATGTTCGACATAAATGTACACAGTGGTTTGCTTGAAGCATATTAAAAAAACACCACATATACAAATAAACAACATCAAAATTCGATTTTGACCACAGGGGACTTTAATGGTGCGTTCCACACCGGACACTCGGCGAATCGCGCGTCATGCGCGAAGTGAATCCATTGTTAAGTCAATGCAAAGATGCGTGACGTGTGTCAAGAAATCCTGCGGCGAAGAATGAGGCGTAGAGCGCTGCCGTGTAGTAGACGAAATCCTCGCGCGCCATCGCACGCGAATTGCACGGCTTCGGGCTAGCGGCGAATGATTCCGCTTGAAAATTATCTCACGCAGTTATTCAGACCGCAGCTCAGGGGCGAGCAAATGGTGAAATTTGCAGCTACGTGTCGCCTTGAGAGGGTTGGGTGCACACAGAATATGCGATCACTGACGCCACACTGCTGTTCTGCTCTTCGAAGCAAATACAGAGCGGGTTGACACTGTGATCGAATGCTCAATCAACATAAGAAAGATCGGCGCGGCAACGGGTTTCGAATCGTGAACGAGCGCAAAGTTCGGCTTCAGAACTTTTGCTTTTAACACTAAACCAATTTCAGTCTGACACGGCAGATCGATTCAAATGTTCAACTGGCATAATTACAGCACGCATACAGGCATTGCATTGTATTGCGCTATCGTGTCGAGTGTGATAGCATGGAAGAACTGCCTGTAATAAATTCGGTCTTCAAATGTGGTAATGTGAATGAATCAGTGCTTTTCAATGAATTGATTTATCAATTCGGTTGACAGAATCATCTAAATGATTCTGTCTTAACTTAGGTTAATATTTGTTCTTTTAAAATAATGTGTAGCCTTTTGGTCAATTTCTATTTCATCTGTATGATGGAAGTGTTTTTTAGCACACCATAACAGTTGCTAAATGTTCAGAGGAATGATGATTGTACCACATGGCAATATAAAAAGAGAATTTTTAACAGAAAATTAGATCTTGTAAATATGACATCAATACATTTAATCATGTGTTTAATATTGTGGAAATCTGACCTCAGGGCTGTTGAGTTGCTGCTCGGTGCAAGTCGACATTCAGACACAAGCTCTCTTCTCCATTATCTTTCACTTTCATCCCAAATCCATTTTCAGATACTTCCACACTCTAATGTTTTGATATTTCTTTATCATTATGTACCAATTCGGCATGCTTTGCCCTCTGGGAAATCAGTTACCACACCCTTTCTGCTGCCATCACAATGAGAACGATAGTGAACTTCTTTCTGTGGTTTCAGAGTACCAAACCAAATTAAGTAAGTGAATGAAAAAGGGAATGGAAAAGCCAGCAGGGCTTCTGCAGTTGCTGCTGTCCTATGTGCTTGACTGCTGAGTGTTGTCTGAATAATTCACTTAATGAAAACGAAAACATAACAGACACCGTCCAGACACCCTGAAAGCGTGCAGTTAATCCCATAAAATAAAATAAAGATTTTTTTTTTTATCTCAAGGCTGAGATGAAATAATAACGCAATATTAAAGTGTGCAGAGAGAGCACAGCCCTCGCAACAAATAACACAGCGCCTTGGGTATATGATATTACAGTCAGAAAGATGTGCTGCTTATATCAGAGATTCTGGTTTCAACTGCAGTTTGGAAACTTTAAAGTCATTATGAAATGCTATTTGCTTCCTATTTGGCTTCTGTAATGTGAAGTGCTTCAGAGTGAAATGGGATATTCATTGGGAAGTAAATATCAGGGTGGGATCTGGGTCTTATCCACTGAAATTTATCGTGAAAAGTGGGTGTTTCAAAGTCATGATCCGTAAGTGAAAGTCCCATTCATTTTCTCCATGAGAACAATGTATAGTATTTGTTAAAATGTAATAATTACATAATTGTATACTTACAATTCATCTCAATATTTTTTATCTGAAATCTATATGCAGAACATAAATGGGATGAACAGTTAAGGGACCAAGAAAAAGTGGGCCAACACCTTTCAAAAAAAATTATGAAGACAAAACATTCTCTCTTTTTTTTTGGAACAATATGCACTTTTCTCATGAATCTTGCACAGTAAGACTGTGTTTTAAAAAAAGAACATGAGATCCGTTTCTGATTTCCATGTGGTCAGTAAAAGCAATACAGGATAAGCCTGATGTTGCAAGTGTAAAGTTGTCTTAAAGGGCATACTCCCACTTTTTGTAAATAGGCTTATTTACAACTCCCCAGAGCTGAGGCCATTGCACACTGAGTACGAAATTTTCGGATGCGTTCTTTTGTGTTCGTCAGCCTGAAAAATTCGTACGACTCATAGAAACCTTGCACATGATTGAGTCCGATGATTTCAATCTGATTGAAAGGGAGGTTTATTAATTTCATAATTCAATATAGAGAAGAGAACATGAGACACTTGACTTATCGAACTGAAAATCAAAAACTGAAAGCACGGCACAAATGTGCAATGATTTGAGGACCAGCTCCTTCGGCCTGAATTGTCAAAAGACCTCTCAAAATGCTGGCTCTGGATGCGAAAAATGCAGAGATCGAACCCTATACGATTAATTTATGATGAACGAAAGTTTTGGAGGCGGTGTGCAAGCATGATTGACATAACGTGAGGGTCAAATTTTTTCTTTTACGTGCTGAAATTTTGGATGCAAATTTCTGAACTAGGTGTGCACAATGGCCTTTGAACTGTTGAGCTTTACCGTTTTGAATCCATTCAGCTGATTTTTGGTGATTTAGAAGAATATCAATAACCAGACAGTTTCTGGTCTTATTGACTTCCATAGTAGGAAAAAAATATAACTATGGAAGTCAATGAGACCAGAAACTGTCTGGTTACTGATATTCCTCTAAATCACCAGAAAATCGTCTGAATGGATTCTCGAAAGCGAGTGAACTCAACTGTTTAACTGTGGTGGAGTTGTAAAATGAGTGTATTTCCAAAAAAAGTGGAGTATCCCTTTAATGAGTCTCTAACTGTCTGCAATCATAGTCATTAAATGTGTTTACACGTAATTCCACACATTTCCTGTTTGTTCAACAAGAACCCCACTTATATCCACCTTTCCAACTGCAAAATGTCTATTTAGTGTTGGACTCTGCAAATTTAGTTGCACATTTTGCAAGAAAAACAAGACTAGGCACTATTAGAACAGAATCGAAAATCCCTCCGTGCACCTGGCATGGCTGCCAATGGTAAATGAGCTGAGGAAAACTCATCATCTGTCTGCCGTTATCATTAGCAGCAATAATTATGTTTACAATGCCCCCTCATCATCTGTGGGAGCTGCGGCCGCAGATGAGAGAGCCGTCCCCGTGAGCGCGCGGATGTTGCGGTTTTGAAGGACAGCTACTGATCTTTGTCTTTCAGATCAAGCTTCATGTTACTCTGCCAACTCTCACATCAACCTTCTCTCTGATCTCACAGAGACACAAAGTGTCTGACAGATTCACTCACAACGTATGCCCGGTATTTTATCGTTTGCCCTTGACAGATGCTTGCGAATTCTAGATCCCGCCCGCCGGAATGACGTTACACGGCCGAGAGGAGGACAAAAACTCAACTCAAGGACTTGTCTTACTGTTACTGCTAATCAGAAGGCATGTTGACGTTCTCAAAATGCCATTTCAGCTCTTCGGATATAACTGTTAACCCTTTACCTGTCACCCCCCTTTTTGATAATTGACATAAAAATGCACTATACAAACTTAAATGGTTGTAATTCAAGAATGCTTTGGAATATAGACTTAAGTTTGGTTGTGTTTTAAGAGAAAACAATCAGCAAGATTACTACTAAAGTGAAAGCACTTTCAAAAAATTAAAGTATGAAAAAGTTATGGAAGTTATAATTTACAGTAAATCAAATATTTTTCTATATGAAATAAATATTTTACAAAATATGTTTTACTATAAAATTACTATAAAATGAAAGCTATATATCTAACCAAGTTGTGTTCCAAATTTGAAGTTGATATCACAAAAATTGAAGTTCCCATGAGATTTGTTTAGTCGTAGTACCAAAAATAGCCACCGGGTGCCATTGAATTCTATTGAATTTAATTGTATGCATTTTGCCATAACAAATTAATAAATTTCTATCCAAATATCACTTCTGTCACTAAATATGGAACCTCTGAGAACTAGACCTTTCTGACAATATGTGTTTTGTCAGAGATTAGAAAGCATTTTCCTGAATAAATTATGAAAGATGATGCCCAAGAAGGGAGGGCCTGATGAAAAGTCCGTTCTATGGTAACTGACAACGTCCAATTTCAAAGCGGTTTTTACAGGATGAATTCTGAGTTCTGTAGTTTTAAATAATACCTAATTTATGCTAACTACTAAAATATGTGATATAATAATAATTAAAAATTTTATATATATATATAATATTATACTTTTTAGAGGACTTTTACCTTACTTTTTAAAATATAATTTTATATTTTTGTATTGACAAATACTTAATTATGTTTTATTATGAACTTTTAGCACTAAAAAACAAAGTTATAATCTATTAAAAGTTTTGTAGTTGTTGACTTTTGTGACAAAGGTCAAAACTCTGTAATGACGTTTGATTTTTTGAATACGCACTCTTGTCATGAAATTCATATATTACTCTTCATTCCTAATTTGTAAGAGAAAAACAGACCTAAAACATATCTATTTAGGAGTCTTAGATCTTTCAATCACGATATATAGTTTGTCATGACTCAGATTAAGGATTTAATAGTAATATAGGTGAAGAATTTAGGTTTGCCGCTATATGGGCAAGTGACAGTTAAAGGGGTGTAATAAGCACCACAGAGCCTTCTGCGGTAGGTAATGTTACTGTCTAGCCCACAATAAGCTACTTACCCACTGTGTAGTCAGGGGTAAAATATCATCTGCACATCAGCATTACTTATTAATTTCACCATTTATTCTGGGCCACAACTCCAATATAACATGTCACTGTTTTTTAAAAAGCAAATTGCCTGGGAATGTGTATTGAATTACGCAATCCTCCTATTTAACGGGAAACAGTGTCTGTAGAGATAACAAGAAAGGCGATATCTACTGTAGCTGGACAGCCTGTGATGTCTTGCCGTCACTTTGCCACATAGGTCAGGTCTCAAGATCAGCTGTGAGTGAGAAAAGCCACTATGATGTCTTTGTTGTAACTCCTTTTAGCAAAAAAGCCTTTTGTGTTTAGACTTGTGAGCCTTAATAACATCTCCTTATAACTCGAATATGCCATACTCGTACGAACTCAAGCAGGCGTAGCGGGTTCATTCATTCCTTCTCCACAGCCTGCTTGTTTTCTGCTAACATTATGTGGTTATTAAAGTTGCAAACAATACAGCATGTTGTGAATCAATATGACGGAATGAGGCGCTGAAGCAGGTGCATGCAAAAGTCTCTGAGAGGCTAGCGGCACACCTGTTTAATGCTTCAAATAGTGTAGATTGATGTATGCTCACCCAGCGAATAAGTCTGAACTGACATACAGGCAGTGGCGCTCATTCATAACTTTAATAGGCAGAAACTGCATTACACAGTTTCTTCTCTGCTCTCATCCCCATGAGGCAAGTATTGATGTATTCAAGAGGATTGCTGCCCCACCTGGATGTTTCTCTGTTTCTTTGTTCTGCCTAATGCAAGAATTGTGTTTCACTTGTACTTTCCACTGATGGTGATGGATACTGTTAGAGAGATGCATATTCTATGAGGATACCTTGCAATACAATTCAATATTTTTTTTCCTCATTAAAAGCTCTTTTAAATAGTACTTTTTAAAATGTTTTAAATTATGTATATTTTGTCACTGTAAAAATATTGTTAGTTTAACTTAAAAATCAAGTAACCTCGTTGCCTTAAAATTTTAAGTCGATCTGAATTGGAAAGTGAAGTTAATACAATGAAGAGGTTGATTTAAATCATTAGAAAACTGATAATAATGAGCTATCTGAACTAAATAAATTATTTAGGTCTATTTGACCAGATAGAAAAATGTTGTGATAATAAATCTTAAATATTTTTTCAACAGTTATAATTATTGTATATGTTATTTAACTAATGTCAAATATATATCTTGATATATGAATTAATTATATATATGTATATATATACACACACACACACACACACACACATATATATATATATATATATATATATATATATATATATACATATATATATAGTAGGGCTGTGCAAATATTAATTGTCGATTAACACATATATATATATCACACACACACATATATATATATATATATATATATATATATATATATATATATATCTATAACTAATTAAATTAATTGTATATATATATATATATATATATATATATATATATTGAGGGCTGTGGCAGAATATTTAACTGCGATTAAGTTTTTGTTTACATAATATGTGTGTGTGCTGTGTATAATTATTTTGCATATATAAATACATATGTATGCATGTATATATTTAAGAATTATTTGCATGTAAATACTGTATATATAAATACATAATCTATATTATATATAAATATAAATATTTTAAATATGAATAACACATTTTCTTAAATATATACATGCATGTGTGTGTATTTATATATACAAAATAGTTATACACAGCACACACAAATATTTTATGTAAATACAAACTTTTATTTTGGATGTGATTAATCGCAATTAATCTTTGCACAGCCCTAATATATATATATATATATATATATACATATATATATATATATATATATAAGCAGATTATTTATTGTATTTAGTATTTTATATATTTTATATAAGAACATTTAAATTCTGATAGATTAATGTTATACATATTTTCTATAATTTAAGGAATGTGCATGTGTACGCATTAAGAAGATTGAAATTGTGCTTCATTCTCATTTCCTTATTCTCATTTCCTTATAATCCATTTGATATAATCTAGCTGGTCATTAGTTGGTCAAGCATCATGTACCGTCTTAGACTCTCCAGCAGGACTGATATTATTTTAATTCCAAATGACTTATTTAACCGGTCACTGCTGAAATGGAAATTGTAGAAACACATTCCAGGTCAGCCATTTGAGATTGTTACCTAGCTGTGTTTTAATGTCTTGCCTTGACTGATGGCTAGGAAAAGCTCTTAGACGAGCCTCATCTCCAGCGCTCTGTTTATCAGACACATTGAGTGAAGAAAACACATGGCTCAGTGGCCATATGCTACATTACATCCATTATGGCGTCTGGATAGAATACTGATGTTGATTGAACTCACACACACATACACACGCACACGCCAATAATTGCATCTTATTGTCAGTCTCTACTTTATGGTCTCATTCCAATACTGCTGATGAAACAGTTCAATTAGTTTTTGTCAGTTCATTTAAAGCTGAGTAACATTTTATTGTCAAATACGTTCTGCTCTCTGAGTAGGAAGACAAAGCCTGGCAAACATCGCCAGATGGATTCGGGTGGCCAAAAGATTTCAGGGGTATGACGGTTAAAAATGTATTACCGTGACAAAACCAGGCAGAATCCGACTCCAAATCGCCAAATCGAGAGGTGAGAGGTCAAACGTTCAGAGATTTGTCTCATATTTTAAAAGGAAGTTGGAAAGACAAGACACACTTTTTGTAAGACTGTTTTATTTGAACAGAGTTTTGATAGTTTCACCAGCTCTCAGTGTTGATTTTAGCTGCTAGATGGAGCACAACTGAAACTTAATGGCACTGAGAAAGAGAAAGAATCTATTATATTTCCAACTGAGATAATTGGAAACCGTGTAGTTATGTCTTGCAGCCAGCGAAAATGGCCAGATTCCATTTTGCCGTCACATCTCCACTCACTGACATCCTTAGGCTAATGTGGAGAAGTGCCATGGTGGTTTTAACCGCTTTCTGTCTTATAAAAAGCATCACGGTTGGAAAGTTGATTATTAAGACTGGATTTTCATGAGGTACTTACCCATGCAAAACTATAGGGTGTGCTGAATGGCTGCCTGGGGATTGCGATTGGTTTTTTAGCATGTTGCTGAAGTGATTAATTACAGTACCAAATATGATATATAGATATTTTGGTCTATAGATGAATTGCTATACATGAATTGCTTACTATAATTCTATGGTATTTTTTCCAAGTTTATATATAAACGAGTCATTGAATCTTTGATAACAAACTGTATTCGTTAAAGAACATAATTTAGATCTTTAACCATTTAAACGTTATGTCTCTCCTCTCTGCATGACTTAGCAATATTTAGCACCATAAGCGTATTCCATACAAATGTTATCTTGAGTGAAATAAATTTGTTAATGTATTAATTCCGCCATCGCATCTGAGCACGAAACGCTTGCCTGGATAATTTCAAGATAGTTAAAAATAATGCATAATACAATTATAATTGACTTGTTCAAATGCGTTTATTCTTGTTAGAATTTTTTCAAAAAAAAATGCTGAAATGTTTTAAATGTTGGCTTTTATAAACTATGTTTTAAATATGTCTCATATGACTATTTATTTTTAATATAGGCCTACTATTTATTAATTTGTTGTTATTGACATTTTTACATTTAACATGAATAATCAAACATTTTAAATGTCTATTCATTTGTCCATTTTAAAATGATTTATTAATTTACATTTTTTATGTTTTAATTACATTGATTTATGCTATGTCTCATTCTTACATCTATAAGGTGTCTAACAAATCCTGCATTCCTAGTCTTCCATATATAATAGCTTCTGTGATATTTAGTCAATTATCAGTTCAAAATCACACTGCATTAAACAATGCATTAAAAAAAAAAGATTTGTCCACTTTTGCATGGGCAAATACACTATTATAAAAACAATTGAGCAAAATGGCACCGCCAAACAAGAAAAAATAGAGACAGTATACTGTCCTCGTCATCATGTCATGGTTGCATAGTAACGACATTCCGCTACGGGAGCGCAAGCAAGGAAGCGGTGCGGCCCTTAAAATAGTCCCAATTAGAGCTGGGCTGATAAAACGATATACGATCAGTATCGCGATGAGATAATGTTCCTGGATAATAAGCGATTATCAAGAGGTCGATAAATGTTCCAGATAATGTTTATGCGCCAAAAGCGGAACGAAACTCATTTGAACCCGCGCGCCACACGGAGCATTTATCCGCTCGGCTCAAAAGTCCAAACGGCAGCGCACTGAGTGCAGCGCGAGCTCACGCAGACTCGCACTCTGATCATCTCTCGCGAGATGCAGTGAGAAGCGCTCTAAGTTCAGTGAAGAACACAAATGTCAAGTTTAAACAAATCAAAGCCTTTATTTTTAACAATATGGTCTTCTAACATAAGGTTCCTTTCTATTGAATGCAGTATCTTATCTGTAACGCAATAGAAAACTGAAAAAAAGATTCCTAACATTGGTACGTGTGGCTGTTTGTTCTTTTCCTGTGTTTTCTTTTTCTCGCCATGCACTGAGTGAGGTCACTTTGACACCGGTTATCTCTCCCACCCCTCCCTCTGAAACCCTGATCGTTTTGTGAAACTGTTAGACGACGATTCGTTTAAAGACTCCAAATGACCCTGTGTGTCTCCATGAGACTCATTTCTTCTCTCCTTCTGTCTCCCCCCTCCCCCCTGACAACTCTGATGGCCGATACTTACACACACACACACTGGATGGCTCGGATGGGTTTTCTGCTGGTGTAATGCGCTTTGTTGTGTAAAGGTATCAATCAGAGCGGCGGAGATTATTAGAGTGTCTGAAAGAGATCAAACAATGTTGCCGTCTGCTCCCCCATGTGTCTGATTTACCGAGCGTCTGATAAAGTACTCCAGCTCTCTGTCAGGGCCCAACATGACGGCCGGCCGCACTCGCGGATAAATTATTGCGCAGCAAAGCCATAATGTCTTTCCGCCTAGCAACTATAGCGGCCCGCCGGCACCCAAGGAAGACTGCCTGCCGTAATGGTGTTGAGTCCAGGGTCAACATTTACTGTAACTAAGGGGTTGAAACGCACTCCCACCCTTCTCATCTCCGTTCCTAATTTTTAGGTGCTCTGCCGTGCGACCCGTTTTAACCTCACGGAATGGCTCGAACAATTTGCATATCAATTGGAGGTCCACGGAACATCCTGGAAATGATCTGAAAGTCTATTCAACGTCCTCATTTGATTAATTAGTTCACTATTACTGTTGAACACTCATACTCAGCGTTATAGTGATTTGAACAAACCCCTAACCCAAAGTACGAAACCACCAGTGTTGGGGAGGCTACTCTGAAACTGTAGTTTGACAAGCTACAAGCTGCTCATAAGTTAAAGTAGTGGAACTACGGTCAGAGCTACCCGTTTAGAAAAAGTAGTTAGCTACACTACAAAAAGTAAAAAAGTAGCTAGTTACATTAAAACTACTTTTGCTTTTTGAACAACGTATATTATAAATAACTGAATAAGTCTCTGAGGAATGTTTTAAGTAAAATATTTAGTGTTTAAAACAAGGCAATGCAATTACGATTACAAAGAGTATTGTTTTATTACACACAACACTAAAATATCTCTGACTGTTTGTCAAAAGTGCAACAAATAGC
This sequence comes from Hybognathus amarus, assembly GCA_030378365.1. Classification (NCBI taxonomy): domain Eukaryota; kingdom Metazoa; phylum Chordata; class Actinopteri; order Cypriniformes; family Leuciscidae; genus Hybognathus; species Hybognathus amarus. The sequence goes on from JAQIUQ010006634.1 coordinate 239,488, forward strand.
CTACAACATTGCAAGAACGAAATATACATCCAACGTAAATTGCATGTAGAACATTTCTCAAAAATACTGATTGAACTTGAACAAATAAGACCATGGGAATTAACGTTAGTTGTTTCTCCATCATCCAAATCTGCCGTCACGTCTTGCTATTTAATCATAATATGGGTGTGTCAACCCACTTCTGTACGTCAGTGAACCGTTAGCCGCAAGATGCGTGATTAAACAACAGGTGGCGGTAATGGCAAAAAAAATGAGTTTGTAATTTAACAAGAAGAAGAATATCCTTGCATCGCGCTGATTCGCGCAGGCTCGACAATGTAGCAATGTAGCTTTTGCACGCGCTACACCGCTACTTGCTGCAAAAAGTAGTTAGCTACTGGAAAAGCTACACTGTTTAAAAAGCAACTGAGCTACTGCCAAGCTACTGAAAAATGTAGTTAAGTTAGTAGCTGACGCTACTTGTAGTTAACTACTCCCCAACACTGAATATCGCTCCCCAGATGTAGATTTACATTTTGCTTCGTTTCGCTCAGACATTTAACGGCGTGTACATACACGCAGAATCAGCTTTAACGGCGTAGACATACATGCATACACGCGGATAGCTCAAAATGCGTATAGATAACACGTCACTTGACTTGAAAGTGGTGTGTATGTTTACGCAAAAGTCATGTGTTGTCATTGTAGAGTTGAATTGTAGAATGTTTGAAGTGGATGTCATAACAAATGTTGGTAGACCCGGAAGATTTTAAACGAGCGGTTTATTCATAAACCCGTAAGACCTTACCTTCATGCTGTGGAAATAAAAACCGAAAGACAGAACTCAACGAGTGCAGCGCTGAAAGGGGGAGGGCTACATAAGGTCTATAGGACCCTAAACTTTAAAAAGTAGTTTACATAAAATAGTCATATTTTTATGTGTAATATAGTTACATCAAATATATGCTCTTGTTGTTCAGTTTCACCACCAAAAAGATTTGTTTGTGCATTTATTTGACCAGAGATGACTATATGATGTCTATTTGTTCCAGTTCTTTCCAGAAAAGTTATTAAATAACACTTTAACTGTGATTCATTCAAAATTTCCTTTTAAAATGATGAGGACTATGCAAGTCCTTTGTTTAAGTTTTGCTTAAAAAGCACATGCATGATTTACTGATGATCAAATGAGTTTGGCGGGTCAGCAGAATAAAGAATAAGAAAATTTAGAGAGTGGAAGAATGGTATGCATGTGCGCTTTCATTCACTATTTCTTTTGTTGTGAAATAAACTAAGCTGATTTCTCATATATTCAAGGCTCAGTCTGTGTTGACTGAGAATGAGAAAGCATAGTCTCTGCAAGTTTTTAAAGACAGCTAAAACGTAATTCATTGTTTATTAGAAAATAAGGCATAGCATCAGTAAAACTATTGCATACTAAAGCAACCTGAGCCATATTTAGGGACACAATTGGGAACCACCCTAGCAATATGTTTAAAAACATTCATCATGGCGTCTACTTTGGCATGTGTAAAGATCTAGTGTCATAAAATAGTTTAAAGCACTTGGAGGAAATACTTTCAGAATAAAGTGAACTGATATTGAGAGCGCTTGACTTATTCATTTTGCTCTAGAGCCTTATGTCGCTGCCACGTTACAATTGCATTGTAAAAATCTCCCCGCGGGATGTTAATTGAGCATAAAGCATATTCAAGTTAGCTGACATCAAAGAAACTGGCCCGCACTCAGAGATAAAATGAGCTGTCGATCAGCAGAGCGGGATTTTGTCCATTTTCAGCATTTTTGGGCCTTGCTTTGTTTCTGGTCAATTGGTAGTTGTAAGTTATCAGAAACTGCCCTTTGCCTAGAGAAAGGCCCTTAAAACCTTTCAAACTAAATTGACTTTTTAGCTACTGCAATATAACAGCTGACATATAAAAACCATCTTGAAAAGGAAATGGAAGGTCCATTTATCCCAACATTTCATGCTAAAGCACACAGATCAACCGTCATCGAAATCCAAGAGAAAAAAGAACGAGAAAACAAGAGGAAAGAAATAGAAATGTAATTCTGGGCCAAGAAATTGCAAGATAAGACAGTGAATCTCGCTCGTATATATGAAACATAACTATTTGATGTTCTTCTCTAGTTCTTGGGTTTTTTTATTTTTTATTTACTTTCAATGCCATTTCACCAGCCGAAGTGTGGGGTCACAAATTCACTCTCGGTCCGAGCCATCACGGGAAGACATCGACTGCGAAGAAAAGAAAGTGGCATGCAGCTAAAAGATAGATGCTGTCAATCGGCACTGATGAATATTTAACTTGTGTTTTATCCATTAGAGCTTTTTTCATGAAAAAAAGAGTATTATACAACACTTGCTGTCGTTGAGAGCACAGTTGGTGGACCGTATAATGTAGGAGTTTCAACTATATTCTCCTTCTATCCCGTTTCCTCCAGGACAGTGATGGATCCAGTGCTCAGGCCTGTTGTTTCCCCTGATTTAAAGAGTCAAATGATGAAGTAACTACACCTCTGAAAACAAACAACTGCAAGTACATCTGGATCCACTAGTGAAGAAACTCACCATGAAATCAATGGGCGTTACTTCTTTGGGCATCAAAAAACAAGGTACCATTCACTCCCATTATAAAGCTTGGAAGAGCCAGGATATTTTTTAATTTAACTCTGTGTTTGGCTGATAGAAGAAAGGCATGTACACATAGGATGGCTTGAGGGTGGGTAAATTATTTTGGGTGAACTAACCCTTTAAACATTAAAGTATTATGTAATCGTTTCTCTTTATATGGAACCTTTTCAGCACAAAGGGTTCTTTAAAGCAACACTGAAGTAAGATTTTTTACCTTAAAGGGACACTCCACCGTTTTTTCATATTAAACTATGTTATTCCCTTAACGAAGACGAGTTGATACATACCTCTCTCATCTCAGTGCGTGCACTCAATCGCTCTGGCGCGCGAGACACTTTACCCCTTTTCCACCATTTTGAGAGCCGGTTCAGAGCCGGTGCCTGCCCGCAAACCAGTTCTTTGTGTTTCTCGTTGGTTCTCGGCCAGGAAAACTGGTTCCAAAGCGGCACCAACTCTTTGCTGGACTAGAACCGTTCTTTTACCACGTCATGCTTACGTCAGGGGCTGGGGCTGGTTTAGATGTGTTCTAAACATCTTTTCTGACCCTAATATAGGATCGTAAAGCCAGGAGAAACATTTGCAGAAACACAATGGTTGCAAGTAATGTTGTACTTGGCAAGCGTTTCTAGCTTAAACGTATGGCGACGTAACACAGTGACGTAAGGAAGCTCGTTCCCTGGGCGCTTTAGTCAGTGGAAAAACAAACAGGTTCTGAAAGAGTTCGCAAGTTGAACCAGTTCCGAACCAGTTCTTTTTTGGTGGAAAAGGGGTTTTTGATCTCTAAAAACTGTTTAGCGTATAATGCTAGTAATGGGGGCATTGACTAAGTAAAAAGAAATCGCTAGTTTATACTGCTAACAAGGCTCAAAATAGCCCCACACTCACACAGTAACATAATGAGGGTCCCTACATGCAAAACTAAGCATTGAGAACTTTGTAAGAGTACAGACCGTTTAATAAGAAGATACTTTAAAAAGACAGTTCACTTCATGTATACACAGCAGGAGCCATCTTAAAAAATAGTCTCGATAAGTCGATTCCCGAACGCCGTTCAGACAGTTCAGAAGTTCGCTGAACTTCATACAGTTCAGATCACTCAGCACGACATTTGTGGTTTGACTTATCGAGACTGTTTTCCAAGATGGCTCCTGTCTGTATACGAGAAGTGAACTGTCTTTATAACGTATCTTCATATTAAACGGTCTGTAAACTTACAAAGTTCTCAATGGTTCGTTTTGCATGTATGAACCCTCATTATGTTACTGTGTTAGTGTGGGGCTATTTTGAGCCTTGTTAGTGGTATAAACTAGCGATTTCTTTTTACTTAGGCAATGCCCCCAGTGCTAGCATTATACGCTAAACAGTTTTTAGAGATAAAACTCTTTACATTCGATTATCATGAAAACAAATCCCAGAGAACGATTGACTAGGTACCGATGTTTTATTAGACCAAAGGTTCATTGTTCGCCGGAGTTCTCCTTTAAGGGAATAACACAGTTTAATATATTAAAATTATTTTTAAAAAAACGGTGGAGTATCCCTTTAAAATAATGTTTCCAAAATCGTTTCAGTGGTTCATTGAGTCGTAATAGGGTGAAAGGCACTTCTGGATTCGCTTTGCAGTCCTTGCTTTACGTCGAAGCGTTACAATATTTATGTTTTTCTTCATTTCTGATGTCGCAATACATCATACTTTCATAAAATCATGCAACATACTCTACCGTGTCTATGGTACATCGTAATTCCAAAGCCGGTGCTGGATAAACAACGAGTGTGTGTGCGACAGTAGGATGCGGTAGGCTAAATCATTTACGACAGAAGTAATGGACAATTCCGCTTCCAACCTGTAGGGCGACCACAGAGGAAAAGTTACTTGGTGTTGCTTTAAAAGTGAGTCTAGACCCCCACTGATCCACTTTTTTCTAGTTTTCTGCTTGAGAAGTTGTTGTTCTGAAAACATTACCTGCCTTGAAACTAGCTCATTTAAAAGGCACGCTTTTCCATCCCAGAACCTCCTTTTTGTTTGAGGGAAATGCGGAATGATAATCTGTAGAAAAGCAGCCTTTCACCCAGCACTTTCTCTTCTTACTTATCTCTCTTCGAGCAGCGCCATCTCTATTGTAATGATGCAGCTTGTAACAGCCCTTGGACTGACCTTTCTTTAATTAACTGCATCTTGATGAGCGGATCTACATAGAATGTGAAGGTTAATTAATGAAGTATCACTGCTAGTCTTAAAACCATCACCTAATGGATGACAGCTGGGCCCACCACTCTGGATTTTACCAGCCAACTCATTAGCAACTCCGGCCCGATTGACGGCTCTTCTTTTGGTCTGCGGACCATGAGCAAATTGTGTTTAAAAAAAAAGAACAGGGGTCCCTGATTCCCTCTCGTTTCAAAGGAAACGTGATCGCTCCTCTCAGCGGATTCAGTCGCGTTTTGTGAAAGTTGGAGCCAAAGGGCCGCGCTTACGTTCCTGACACAGAATGCGCGATTCGGATCAGACTCTATAAAAAATGCAGATGAAAGCAATATAATATCTCCATAAAGATTCAGGAGTGTGTAATCTGTTTCCTGCAGTCTGATCTGTGACGGATGGTGATGGATAACTCCGGGTCGTAATAGCGCGCCGCTTCATCTTGATAAGACGCCGCTTTTGGGCGTCTTTTATTTCCGGATGCATTGCCAACCCGCTTATCCTTGCGATTAGAAGACATCAGATACACATTAGCAAATGGAACATAGTGTAAAAAGTGTTTTATTACTGGAGGGGACAGACTGAAGGAGGGAAGATATGATTACTGGGCTGGTAGAGTTTCTAATACTTGGGAAGGAAAATTTGATAAAACGCTCGAAAACTAACTTCACTTACTACGAGTGCATGGTCGGCTTTTAGCACTGCGACTTTAAGAAGAGGCGATGATCGCCTGATCAAATTCGATTAGTGACACAAAACATCACATATGTGGTCAAAAAACGATTGTTTGAGATTATTTTATTTCTGGAAAGACTCTAACTGAAATCTGTCAGACATGTAAAGATTCTTGCATAACAACTTTTATTTAAGAACTGAAAAACAGTGGTAACTCCTAAATGTAATTCATTTCATGCCATAAATCACCTCGTATCTGCCAAAAAAAAAAAGATTTCTCTGCATTTTTTGTTATTTTAGCTTGTTATAATGATATACTATCCATAGGACATACACAAAGCCTTAAAGGGAAAAATGTCCAAATAAAGATGCACAATTAAGCCTTGTTGTGACAGCATGTTGAAATACTAGCCATCCCTGAATTCCCTGAGTAATGCATTGATACTGTTAAAATAGAACTCAAGGATGAATAAAGAACCGTTATAAGAAGCACATATACAAAAAAAAATGTTTCTAGGAGTTTATCAATATCAGATATTTCATCGTTTACTTATCAAACCTGTTTGACTTTCTGTGTTTTCTTCAGAATGTTCTGGCCAATTATGAGGTTTTTCTCATATCGTATAACTTTAGGAGAATGCAAAATAGTTGTAGAAGAGCAATGTGTACAGCCTTTAAATATCCTTGAAAGAACAAAAATCATACAGGTTTGTGTGAGTAAATTGTGTTTTTTTACTGTTATTTATATAATTTTATAGTATTTTGAGTTTTGAACTAGCTTTAATCTATATATTTTCACAATCTGTCTTTGCTGTGCCATTAGGCTATTAATGCAACAAAAATGAACAAGACGAAGTCCAGCACTAATGTGGACGCTGGCCCGTTGTTGTCTTTTCTTTGTTTCAAATTGTTATATCAAGATTTTGCTTTAGTATAATTTTCGGGACAATTAGGGCCGGTTTCGGGATTCGGGACAACAGCTTAGATTTCTGGATTGTCCCAAATTTTTGGGACTTCTGGTCACCCTACACACACATTAACTGTAAAAAAAATATTGTTGGTTTAACTTAAAAAATGAAGTAACCTGGTTGCCTTAATTTTAAGTTTATTAAAATGGGGGAAAAATGAGTAAATACAATGAAGGAGATTTATTTAATCATCAAAAACTCAAAATATTATGTTATCTGAACTTCATAGTTTATTTAAGTTGATTTGACAAAAGAAAAAATGTTGTGATTATAAATCATGAAAACATTTTTTTACAGTACCATTACTGTACGTCTCTGGGCATACAGTATAAAGCATTTCTTAGAAACAAACAAAAATAAATAACAATATTAAAAACAATGCCTTATTTTCAATGTTTTGTAGCAAAAGGGCGTTTAGAATAAGAAGGCAGGGTAATTGCATTTCCTTGACATTATATATATATATTTATATCGTCTGTCTGTCAGACCGCCTCCTGTTTGTCGGTCTCAATCTCTCAACAATTTTACAAGCATTTTTGTATGAATTTGTACGATATGAATCATATTTATCCACATCATTTTTAGGAAAAAGTAAGCATTAAGGTAATAAAGCATTAAGGTTTATGTTGTAGGTACCCATAACCATCACTAGGGTGTAAGCAGATCCTACCAAATGTAATTAGATTGTATAAATTCATGCAAATTAGCCACCAATTCTCCAAAAATATAAAAGTAGCAAATTGTCATGAGATCTAATCTATCTAGTATTTAAAGATTTTTTTTTTACATATTAGATATTTAAGGTAATATTAATGTATAAAAGTCAAGTAAAAGTGCTTCAAACACAGACTGTTTCAAAGCAGCTTTACAGTGATAACAGGACAAAGTATGTATCCAGCTCAGTGTTGATTCAGATCTGTTAAAAAGATTATATGTTTTTATAATAAAATATGTATCTCAAATGTTTATATAGGTAATTTGATTTTTAAAATTTTCTTTCATAGATTTGATTTTAAAAGCTGAATTTCTTGAAAAAGCTAAGTATTGTGTATTTATTAGGGCTGTCAAACGATTAATCGCATCCAAAATAAAAGTTTTGTTTACATAATATATGTGGGTGCACTGTGTATAATTATTTTTATATATAAATACACACACACGCTTTTATATATTTAAGAAATATTTTCATGTATATACTGTAGATTTATATATAATTTATATTACATACTGTATAAATATAAATATTTTATATATAAATAATATTTTTTTCTTAAATATGCATGCATGTGTGTGTATTTATATATATATACAAAATAATTTACACAGTGCACCCACAAATAATATTTAAACACAAACTTTTATTTTGGATGCGATTAATCACGATTAATCGTTTGACAGTCCTAGTATTTATATTATTTTTATTACTATTATTATGACTATTATACTATCTAATAAGCAGTAAAGCATATTTATATAGTATAAAGATCTAGGTGTATGTTTAACTATAACTTAAATATTATAAATTTTTTCTTATGTTTTTT